>QNQO01010335.1:0-148841 GCA_003290165.1 Berberis thunbergii | reverse complement strand
TAAGGGGAAAAACAGGTACATGTACTAATGTGTAATCCTATAATACGGTTCCTATCTCTTCAAATTGTTGAATCCAGTATCCAGGAGACATCTAACCCATTATTTCATTTTACTTCTAAAACAGAGGGAAGGAGCTGGTATTTGTAGTGAAAAATAAAACCTTCTCATAAAAAAACCTGCGTAACAACATGGACAGTTATTCCATGTCCGACACAGGTACACAGTGTCATACACATCAATCCAATTATCACAATTACAAGTATACAGCCATACATTAGACTGTTATGCAATTTCCAGTTATAGATACCATTTTGTTAGTCAAAATAAACATTCTGAACTGTCAAAAGACATGTAAAGTTTTAGATTCCAAGCACGGTGTGTATTTTGGAGTGTCCAAACACTTGTACAAATGTACTATACATGATACATATGCACACATGATTTTGTTTTAATATGAATGTCCTTGTTAAATAGCATAACATAGTGCCAAAATAAGGAGAATAAGCAAATGGCTTAAACTCTAAGTAACTATAAGACTCCCTTCTTTCATGTCTATAGTCTTGTGAATTAGAGACTCATTTTTGGAACCAAAATGAGAAACAGAATAATGCCACTACTAGCCAGTTCAGTTGGTTACGGTGCGGGGTTTGTACCCCACATCCTGGGTCAAACCCTGCCGGTGGCATGCTGGGAAGGTTAAGGGAATAAATATAGAGCCTTTAAAATAAATAAATAAATAAATAATAACAGAAAAATAACTAAAGCTTTAGTTAGTGATGTGGTGACTCAGAGGCTTTTTTAGACCAATTGGGAACGTGAACTTACAAAGATCTTCAAACGGGGTATCTTTGCGAATGTAAGTCAGAATCCGCAAATTCGTTCGACTGTCTCGAACAGTGTTCTAAAAATCGCTAGGGCGCTGGCGGGCGGCGAGCTGGTGCCTAGCGCCCAGGGGCCTAGGCGGGTGCCTAGGCGGGCGCCTAGGCGGCACCTAGGCGTTTGTATTATTACTTTAATAATTTACAAAAGTTAAGCATAATACATTATCAATTACATCCAATTTAATGCCAGTATACATATGCAAAATTTAAAAACATGAAAAATTACCAATAGTGAACAAAATTTATTAAAACTCAAATAACTGAAGTTGGTCATGATGGGTACTTTATATAAATTTGAATGTGTACTCTTTTATTTTCTTCAAATTGCATAAATAACCTCAGTTATATTTGATAAAATCTACATTAGTAAAATTGTACCGACAGATCATTCGAGAATTCCATTAAGTAATCATCATTTGCTACATTTAGACATATACTGAATAAAAAATAATTAAATAGTTTATTATTAAAAAGTAGGAAATAAAATAAAATAAGAACACAATTAGCCATATTAAAAATTTTAAAAAAATAAAAAAAATTTTAAAAAAATAAAAATCGCCCAGACCGCCTAGAGTCCGCCTAGGCTCAGCTGAGGATCACAAACCTCCCCTATCGTTTGCGCAAGTACTAGGTAAGTTTCATGTGGGCAATATAGATGATTCTCCGTTGGAAGGTACAAGGTTTTGCAAAGATGGTTCCCATCCATAGCTATTACAGATGCAGATGAACTTCGGGGTGAATCTTTCATAAAAACACGTATAGTTTTCGGCCTACTTTGAAGGCCATTCGATTCCATTCATCGATCATAGGGGATTTTGGAAATTTTTTGATGGGTTTCCTTGACCCACGACATAATTCTAGTTAGATTACAATCCGATACGGAGGCAAGAAAAAATGCTCTCTAGAGAGACTTTAGCTTTCAGATGGCATGTTGGTTTTAGTCTGAAAACGGATCCGATGGGAGTCCCTCTTTGGGTCGAGTTATCGGGTTGCATTTGTAGTTAAAAACCCAGTGGTCTTAAAAGCGATAGGAGACTCCTTTGGGGTTTTCCTCTGCACAGATGATAACAAAAGGTGCCTAACCTGCCCAAGATCAGCCCATATATGCATGGAGATGAACTTGTCATGGAGTCTCCCTACAAAAGTATGGATTGATAGGTCGAGTAACAAAGGTTTTTGGCAGAAGTTGGTCTTCCCGGGCTTTCAAATGTTGTAATCATTGTTCCCTTATTGGACACGATATTATGATTTGTAGGAGAAAACACAAGATGATTCAGAAGGTAAACCTGTGGTGGACAAAAGTAAGGGAGTGTCTGAAGTAGATGTCTAGAAGAAGAAGGCGACTGATGTGGTTTATGCTAAAGACGATTTTTAGATTGTCAAGAAGGTATACTAATCGATTGCCAATTTAAATGTAAATGCCACTGTGGGAGAGACGAATGTGGGAACAAGTTGGGCAAAAAACTCCTTAGGAGTCGAGGTGATTTCACTTGAGGAAGGTAAAACAAAGGAAGTCGTTACAGAAAAATCAGTTGTTGCAAAAAGTGATCAAGCTGAGGAGAAACAACCTAATTCTAGCTAGGTTTTGTTACAAAAATAAGTTTGTTGCTCTTGATGCAAATTCAGTAGGAGACGAAGAAGTGCATAATATTAATGACTGGTTAGAGGAACTGATTCCGGTGTCGCGGATGGCTAAATAGGAAGATGACGTAGTTGAACAGAATGCATAATACAGTACGGCAGTTTAGAACACTTCTGATAAGGATAGAGAGATGCCGCTGGGGTGGGCTATACCATAAGTGTGACTGAGATGGCAGTGCTAAAAGAGTGTGCAGACTTAGCCTCGAGTTCTTCCTGACATGCGGCGGCGAAAATCAATGTCATCCCTTTTGAGGATTCATCTGGGACAACCCCGCAGGCCAAAAAGGAGGATCGAGCTAGAGCTAATGAAGTGGCGAGTCAGGCAAACTTGCCTGCCTTGCCACATGACGATGAGCAGATGGGTGGTTCCGATGTGGAAACAAAACAATATGATAACATTGTTGATATAGTTATGGGACCCAAGTCAGATTGTGAAGGTAAGGGGGAAGAAAAAAAAAAGAAAGTGATTCCTATTGGGAATGCAAGGTCACCCGGCTTGCAACACTGATTGCTAAAGATGATTGACAAAATTTTACTATTCAACGCACGCGGAGTAGGGAACAAGGCTACTCATAGTTGGCAAGAAAGCTAGTGAAGGATCATTTTGTTCGTATTTTGATGATAGGAGAACCTATGTTAGATACAGTAGGCACTCAGAACTGGGTATAAAATTCAAATGTCAAAGTTTGCTTCGAACTCAGATAAGGTGGAAGAATTTGGTTGTTTAGGTCAAACTACGTGGAGGTTGAGGTGTTGGACTGTATAGATGTGAGAAAATTATAATTAGTGAATCTCATGAAGATGTGAGAGTCTGGAAACTTAGTGCGATGGAATTTGTCGCTTTGAAGCCATTCGAAAAGAGGTGAGTCTAATTTTTTTTCCTCAAAATTATGACACCCTTTGTTACAACCCAAAATTTATGTGTTTGTATGGACGATTATTAGAAGAGCTTTGTCAATTGACCGTGAGCTTCAAGTATGCTGGATCCCTCTGGTGTCAAGGTGTAACTGCTACTCAGTTCCACAAATTGAAACGACCAAGCATCTATATATAGAAAGTAATTTAGCAAAAAGGGTGTGGATGCATTTTGATAAGGCTTTTGGAGTTCATATCCGAAGAAGAGTTGAGGTCGCTTTCCTGCTATGGGTATGGTTTAGAAGAGCACATTAAAACACTCAGTCCGGATGTCTTTTTCAATTGGCGCCTTTATTCATCCTTCGGGACATTTGGCTTCAAAGAGACAATAATCGATTTGCGGGAAAGAACTGAAGTGCATACATTATATTGAAAGTTCGTGATTGGCTCAGTATGGTCAATCGTGTTTTTGTCCGGTGCGTAAACTAAAGTATGGTCAATCATGTTTTTGTCCGGTGCGTAAACTAAGTTTTTGAGGTTAAGGAAGTTAGGATGAAAGCTCCTCTTGTTCAATACTTGCAATTTTCAATGGTGGGTTATTTCTCCTTGAATATATACGATCGGTGAAGTTGGATATGTTTGGGAAGACATTTTAGATATTTTGAGGCATCTCGATTGTACGTGTGTACATGTTTTTAGAGAGGTCAATTCGGTGGCATATGCATTAGCAACTCTTGCTCAAAAGGAGAAGGTTTCCAGTTCTTTAGAGGAGGTGACGCTACCCCGCAAGGTGAAGTCACTGCAATAGAGCTCACACAACTTATTTGAGAAGGCAATAGTGGTTAATGGTGCCAATATGGTTTTTCAGTCAACATATATACTCTGTTTTTATTTGAAACAGAGATTGTCTGGCTGGTTGTTCAGGGCTGGTGGGTATTGGCATTGCTGCTGCTCGCTGTTGCGCAGTGCTGTATAGGGAGGAGGTTGTGCAGAGGTAATAGTGGTCATCTAGCGGAAGGGTGTAGCATTGTGTTGTTGTACAGAGTTGCTCTGTTTTCGCAAACTTTGTTGCATCTGTTTGTTTTGAAAAAACAGAGCAGTGGAAAAGCATTGTTCAAAAAAAAAAAAAAAAGACATGTAGATCATGCCAGCTGACCACAACAAACTTTGACAGTGCATGAGACATTAAAACCTAGAACAAAAACGTGCTTTTCTTACTTACTCTATGAACTTGAACTTTGACAGTGCATGTGGCCGAAGAAAGCCACCTTTGTACCGTACAATGGATGTAGCAACACCAAAGCGTAAACTCATCTCCTCGACGCTTTTAGGTCAACACGAAATAGATCATCCGAAGAAAGCAACACCATCCCATTACCTCTGAGAACTTTCTGAATCCCTCTCATGTATTTTCTACGCATAATAGATCATATTACCATTATAGACCAAAGTGTGAGATATGGACCAAATTTTCTACAATAAGTTCTTTGTAGAAGAGCAAGCCACCCTTTAGATCTCACTCTCATATGCCAAAGGCAAATGCAAGGAATGCACAAAGATTATGCCAACCAACGTTTTTAAACGCGGAATCGCACGCGAGGCGTTTATTTCAGAAAAGGAAAATTCTAAAGTGCCCGGGGTTGTGCCGGGTGCCACCAGGGACCAGGCACAGTAGTAGCTCTCTTCAGAAAAACGTGTTGAGGCGCAAGTCTCAATAAATGTCTATTTAATATAAAAATAATAAAAAATATTAATAACAAAAAAAAAGTGTATTAGAATTAGTAATAAAATTGATTGCTAATGTTTAGTAATAAGTATTATTTATTAGATTATATGCATGTGTTACTAACATAATCCTTGTGTAGAAATATGTATGCTCAATTTTAATTTTGAAAAATAATCTTGTTATGTTTTTTTTATAATCCAAGTTTTCAAAGTAAAAGTATTATTATAAGATAGTTGATAATTTGTTAGGTGTGGGTCATCATTTTCTTGTGTAAAAATTATACAAATTTTCAACGGGAAAATTGTTATTTCGAATAGTTGAAATAATGCATTAAATGTAAATTGACAATTTTTTTTTTTTAATGGTGGACTACAAACACAACATGTGTTTTTACTTTGACCACTTCTTTTTTTCTCCTCTTTTCTCTTTCCTTCTTTTCTTTCTCGTTTAACAAGAACAACAACAAAAGCAGAAGCAGCAGACCAGCAATGCAACCAATAGTCAAGTTGGCTCCTCCCTTTCTCTATCTCACTCTCTCTGAAGAACTCCATGAAGTCGCCACAACAATTTAGATCCAAGTTGGGTTTTGTTCAATGAAATGTTAAATAAGTACCTTTTTAAGCCTTGATGCGTAAAACGTAAGTCATACAAGTATATGCCTCAACAAGCATTTTATGTCAAATCCAAGCGTTTCGTCTCGAGGCGTGCGCCTCGTAGACATACGTTTTCAAAAGTTTTTTTAATGTTGTGCCAAACAATGGGATGAAGTGTTGGGTTCCTATTAAGCTCTGGCGATTTTAGTGGCTGAAAGCTTCTTTCTCCTTCTTTCTAGCCTCTCATTCTGCCCAAACAGCCTCACAGGAGGGGGAGGACCTCCGTGAAGCCTTCGTCACCCACTCCTCACCTTTGTATTAGTAGTGACATCTAGAACTAAAAATTATTCACACCAAAATTCCATTCTTTCATGGAAAGAAAATGACTTGATAATGAAGTTCGTAAAAAAAGTCCATCCGTAAAGGATTCAGGGAGCATATATATCAACCTCCATTGAGGTGTCCACAGAGAACTGGTCATCGGTGTCATTATTATCAAGCTTATTCTTCTACAATTTGATAATGAGGAAGCACTATCTAGAGCTTTGTCAAGGGAGAAGCGCCACATTGAAGGGTTTTGGTTCAGGCTTGCTAATCTTTTATTTTCTTATTAGCATCTAAGATAAGCGAATTGACCAGTTTTTTAGCAAAGTTATTTGGTTTTATAAATAAATAAATAAGAAGGCTATGTCACTGTACTATTGAGTTTTATGGTTGAATGAAGATGTAGTTGTTATTGTTTTGGTTTTTTAAGGTTTTGCTTTCTAACCCTTAGTTATGACTTGCGATTATTGCTATCGCATAACTATATATTTTATAAACATCGGTGTCAAAGAATCAGTTATTTCTTCCCAATATCATCTCTCTAGAACAGGTTGTATTCATTAAGACAAGCATCTTAAAAATAATATTGGGTTAGCTCCCACACTGAAGCAAAAGTATATTTTTTTAGAAGGGAAGGTAATGTCATTAGTGAATTTAAATTGAAAAGGTTCACTAGGTTGAATAGAAACTTTTGTATGCAAATGTTGAACAGTTTTGAAATGCAAAATGAGTTCTCATTAGTCAATTCCCTTTCAAGGCCTAATCTCCTTCTCATTTTTATTTATGTGGTTGTTGCGGTATTAGGCAGAAATTTCATAGAGTCTATTTGAATCTGGTAAAAATTGTATTTTCCTAATCCAAGGCAATGGCGAGATATCACTCACTAATTTATGTTGATGATGACCTCATTTTTTTAATGATATTTTTTTTTTCATTGTGAACTCGCTTAAGAGCATTTGTAGTTAAGGCGTTGAGGCGGACGGGTCTGAAAACGCCTTAGGCGTGAGGCGTGAGGCGTGAGTCGAGGCGGACGCCTCACTTCACTGAGACAGTCTTAACAACTTTAAAAAAAAATTATAATAAAATTGAAACATATCAGCATAGTAATATACATAATAAGTATCATAAGCAAATATGTACAAAAAGTGGACACAACTACCTCAAATCAAAAATATTTTTAAAGATTTTTAATAATAAATTAAAAACATATTAGCATAGTAGTATACATCATCATTTTGATAAATATCATAAGCAAATGTGTACAAAAAGTGACACCAACTACCTAGAATCGAAATGAAAATAAAATAAAGTTGCATAACATAGCGTAAAGATGCATTGCATGAGTCAAGTAACATGCAAACATCCACTAAATCATTAAAAAATCAATAATCTTAAAAGAATAGAAACTTAAGAATATTTAACATTTGTTAGAAGAAAATTGTTGGAATGGTTGGTTAAAAATCTACAAGTATGATCACTATTGGTTATTCCAAAAGCATAAAAATCATTAAACTATGCTATGAAAAATCAGAATTGATGTTATCACATACTGATCAAAACATGGTATGTTTTCTCCAAAAACTAATATAAAAAAGTGTGACAAATTTATCAAAAACTTAAAAAAGTTTTATCTTGTTTTTATCAGATTGATTCGAACATTACATTAAGAAACATAAAACCTTATTATAGAGTGGGTTGCAACCTCTTTTTGTTGCAAATTAGGCTACAAATGGGCTGCAACAACCAGGTTTGGGCTGAGGCGGTTGAAGCGAGGCGAGGCAGACGCTTTATTTCACCGCATTGCCTCACTTTGAGGTGAAATTTTGTAAAAACGCCTTGAGGCGCGCCTAGGCAGTCGCCTTGACTACAAAAGAGTTGTTAACAACTATTTGTAAGAGTTGTAAGAGTTGTTAACAACTATTGTGTATGTTCAAGGCATAAGATATTATTCACAAAAGTTCATTTGTGATTGCAAATAAAGCTCCAAGAACTAGTATTGATGGATAACAAGTTTTCAACACAAATAGGATCCTTTCACATAATTGGAGGCTGAAAATATATGAGGGATACTCCCAAATAGTCTGAAGATTTTGTTAATAAGATCATAAAAAAAATTGAAAACTGGAAAAGAAGATTACTCTCTCAAGCGGGTAAGCTATTTATGATCAAACATGTCTTATCTAGCATCCCCACGCACTCATTTCTTGTTTACTTTGTACCTGATAAGGTGATAGATACTGAAAAGATGTTCACAACATTATTTTTTGGGTGAAACTGAGTGTAAGAAGGAAAAAAGGGAGGGCATCTTCTTGCTAATTGAGGAAGGTGGGTTGGTATTTCGAAGTTTAGACAACGTTATTCAAACATTTCAAGTTAATGCACTATGAAGAGTGGTGTCGAACGACTTTCCGTAAGCTGAATACATTTGGACAAAAGCATTTTGACTGAAGGCTTTCCTTCAAGTGTTCAGACGCTGTGAAGCGACGCCTAAAAATGCTGAGAACCATTTGATTCAATTGATTTTGTAGCTCACCACTCTGCAAGGAGCATAGATGATGGTTCTCTCAACTTGTTATGAGGATGGAGTGGCTTACGGCTAATTAAGGCTATGGTGGATGTTCCAAATGAATTTAAAACATCATCCACTACGTGTGAACTTTGACTATCAACTACATCACAATCCTCCCCATATAAATCACCAATTGAAATTGGTTTTAGACATTAAGGGAACTTTAGTGTCTACTAAAGTTTATCAAGTATTTGGTGGGTATGTCAGATTCCATGTTTACATGGTTTCTCAATAGTGAGGAAATGAATGTTTATTTTGAATACTTCTATGGTAGAATAACTTTTCTTTGATTTATTTAAATTTTTTTTAAAGTCTCTAAACACGACGATCACAGTTAACACATGCATCTTCAAATTTAGCGCATTCTGAATCAAGTAAAGAGATGTGCTTTTATCAAGCTCCAATTGGGAATACCTACAAATATGATTGAATAGAATATTCTACAAAATAAAAATTTTTTGGAGGCTTAAGTAAGTTACCTTTGAAAGTAACCGAGTCCCATCAACAAGTTCCAACATAGTTTCACCTGTTTTGACTTCTTTCCAATCTTTTCCAGTTTTGAAGAAAAAGATTATTGCTTCTGGTGGCAATTTGCTGGCAAGAGTTTGTAAGAGAACTTTCCTTTCTACTGCACGAATTTCTTGGGCTGGTCCATTATGTGATGTAAACACCAAACAAACATAGATGCATCAATTTGAAAATGAGCAAAGAGAAGAAGTAACTGAACCTTCATTAAGAGAAAACACAAGCATCCCAATAGAATGAATCAGACTAAACCAGTACCTTTCAATTTCATCCCTGAATTTTAATGAGCGTAACTCCTTTCCATCTTGCGCTCTTATCACCACCCTGCAGAACCAAAATTATCAAGGGATTCAGAATAAATAAATAATAAGTAGAGATAAATATAAAAACTATTACCTAAATTTACCAAAGTACACAAAACTCCACGTGGTGTTTGTTTATTTTTTGAAAGTGGTTAGACTAATTTCCAACTAGAGTTAGCAGTTCTGAACGAGCTTCTGTTTTGCTTCTGAATGAGTTGCTGATTAGAAGTTAAAATTAAATGGTGTTGTTTTTAGACATTAACTTGAAGTTTTTTTTTTTTTAACATTTTTTGTCCACTACTACAATGCGTACTGTCCAACACAAACCATCAACATTAATCACTTTCTCCACTTGTTTTTTTTTCTCTAAGTACCACTGAGATCATTTTCCACCACTACCAAAAACCACCTTATATCTCTTTCAATTCCTCGTACGATCCTCAATAGAGAGGAAAAAAGAAAAAAGAAAAAAAGGAAGATGAGGAAGAGAAATGGATGCCAATGAGGCGGGTGGCAATAGTGACCGACATTGCTCGCATGATAAAAAATGAGGTGAAAAAATAGGGGATGTAACAGTCATTAAACACTCAGTGCTAAGTGAGGTTATTATTGAAATTTATCGTGAGGTTATTATCGATAGAGATAGGGGTAGTAACAATCATTACAAAATTTATCGTGAGGTTATTATTGAAATGAGTTTTCATTAATCACTCAGTGCTAAGTGATCAACCACCATCGTGCTTCATCCAATCAGAACTTTCAACTTCTAATTAGAACTAAAAACAAATGATCTTTTAAAAGTGTCTCACTTTCTTAAAAGACTTCTTAATCTATTATTCAGAACCAAAAACAAATACCCATATCTACAATTGTGTCAACTATCAAGAACCCCAACATCTAACATCTCATACCATGATATGATCAGAGATAACTTAAATCAACCTTGTGATCATAGACAAAAATTTCTTGGTTAACAAGTACCAACATCAAATAATTACTCCCAACAATCTTTACGATGAGAAATTCTAGATGTCGAGGGTTTGGGCGAGGTTTTGGGCGAGGGAGGGTGAGTCGCACGCGGCGGGCAGCTGACGTGGAGAAAAAAAAAAAAATGCGAGGGAACTGAAATTTTTGGGCGAGAAGAAGAGGGAATGGAGCTTCCATTCTTCATTTCCCTCTCTCGCTCCCTGCGTCTCTCGCTCTCGCACCCTGTGTCTCTCGCTCCCTCTGCCTCTCCCTCTCCCTCTCCCCATTATCGACACACTCGGCGAGCCCTCTCCCCATTTTCGGCAGGTTCGACGGATTCTACCCCCTATCCTCAAAGCTTTTGAGTGAAAAAAGAGGAAATCTTTCAAGCTCAGACCACACCCCGATCGAGCAGCTTCCTCCCCAGTCCCCATTTCGATTTCGTCTTCAAATAACTCACCGAAAATCCATTCGAAAAGCTTCAAAATCTCTCAACACTGCAAAGCCTCGAAGTAAAGGTAAATCTCTATTTGATTTCTTGTGGTGGGTTTCTAGATCTAGGGTTTCTATTGCATATTTTGTGTTGATTTCTGGTCATTTCTAGATCTAGATCTAGGGTTTCTACATCTAGGGTTGGTTTAAAAGATTTGTTCCTAATTTTGGTTATGGAAAATTACAAGCAAAATCAATGGCTGAAAAATTGAGCTTGTTAAGCTCAGTATTCCCATTGCAAGTGAAGCTATCACTCAAGCTCAGTATGAATGTTTTTTTTTTTTTGAGACTATGATCGTCTTCAGATCTAGGGTTCATCTAGGGTGGATTTTTTTATTTTATTTCAGTGTTCTTCAGCCGAAGAGCTTCATGTAGGGCTCAATTTTTTTTTCAGTGTTCTTCAACCGAAGAGCTTGTAATAATTTCAGTGTTCATGTCGATTTTTTTTTTTTTTTATTATGAATTGTGGGGTTTTTTTTTTTTTTTTTTTTAATTTCTGTGTTCATATCTGTAGAATTTTTCTTTTTCTTTAAGATTTGTTTTCATCAAAACTCTTCTTAGATCTATATTCTTAATCGTGTTAAGGCACCACATGCGAGGTAATACTCGGCGAGCCCACGATTATTAAGATTAGATTAATGAAGAATCTTCAAAATCATGACTATATTCATGATATTTATATCAGATCTAGGGTTCAATTTTATTTTATTTCAGTGTTCTTCAGCCGAAGAGCGTATGTTGTGGGTGGCACTTAGAAAACCTAATAAGTCTTCATATCTAAGTTTAGCTTACCTGATTCACGATGGTTATAATAGAAAGGATCCACAAGTTCCAAGGGAACATTGTCATTCATAGTATGATTCAATGTACTAGTAAATTAGTTTCTTAATCAAAGCAAGTTTACTAGTGCTTACAAAATCATTATGTGATTATTGCTAACAGTGTCACATTGCTAGTGCTTGGAATAACAGACAATGCCATATGTTTCTTAAACAAAAACCCTAGATTACAATGCAAATGCTATATGTTTGATGTTATTTTGTGTCCTTTGTTTGATGTTATGGTTTCTTCGCTATTTTAGTTTGTTTTGATTTTGGGTTTATTTGATGGGGTTTTGATTTAACCTTTTATATACTAGTCTAAAAAGGGTATGAGATGGAGAGATTTGAACCCTATATCTGAAGACGAAACGAAGAGAAGAAGAAAGGGCTTACCTCTCTAAAAAGGGTTCAAATCTCTCCATCTCATACCCTTTTTAGATTAGTGTATAAAAGGTTAAATCAAAACCCCATCAAAAATAGAATTAATCTCTCCATCTCATACCCTTTTTAGACTAGTGTATAAAAGGTTAAATCAAAACCCCATCAAATAAACCCAAAATCAAAACAAACTAAAATAGCGAAGAAACCATAACATCAAACAAAGGACACAAAATAACATCAAACATATAGCATTTGCATTGTAATCTAGGGTTTTTGTTTAAGAAACATATGGCATTGTCTGTTATTCCAAGCACTAGCAATGTGACACTGTTAGCAATAATCGCATAATGATTTTGTAAGCACTAGTAAACTTGCTTTGATTAAGAAACTAATTTACTAGTACATTGAATCATACTATGAATGACAATGTTCCCTTGGAACTTGTGGATCCTTTCTATTATAACCACTCGTGAATCAGGTAAGCTAAACTTAGATATGAAGACTTATTAGGTTTTCTAAGTGCCACCCACAACATACGCTCTTCGGCTGAAGAACACTGAAATAAAATAAAAATTGAACCCTAGATCTGATATAAATATCATGAATATAGTCATGATTTTGAAGATTCTTCATTAATCTAATCTTAATAATCGTGGGCTCGCCGAGTATTACCTCGCATGTGGTGCCTTAACACGATTAAGAATATAGATCTAAGAAGAGTTTTGATGAAAACAAATCTTAAAGAAAAAGAAAAATTCTACAGATATGAACACAGAAATTAAAAAAAAAAAAAAAAAAAACCCCACAATTCATAATAAAAAAAAAAAAAAAAAATCGACATGAACACTGAAATTATTACAAGCTCTTCGGTTGAAGAACACTGAAAAAAAAAATTGAGCCCTACATGAAGCTCTTCGGCTGAAGAACACTGAAATAAAATAAAAAAATCCACCCTAGATGAACCCTAGATCTGAAGACGATCATAGTCTCAAAAAAAAAAAAAAACATTCATACTGAGCTTGAGTGATAGCTTCACTTGCAATGGGAAATACTGAGCTTAACAAGCTCAATTTTCAGCCATTGATTTTGCTTGTAATTTTCCATAACCAAAATTAGGAACAAATCTTTTAAACCAACCCTAGATGTAGAAACCCTAGATCTAGATCTAGAAATCACCAGAAATCAACACAAAATATGCAATAGAAACCCTAGATCTAGAAACCCACCACAAGAAATCAAATAGAGATTTACCTTTACTTCGAGGCTTTGCAGTGTTGAGAGATTTTGAAGCTTTTCGAATGGATTTTCGGTGAGTTATTTGAAGACGAAATCGAATGGGGACTGGGGAGGAAGCTGCTCGATCGGGGTGTGGTCTGAGCTTGAAAGATTTCCTCTTTTTTCACTCAAAAGCTTTGAGGATAGGGGGTAGAATCCGTCGAACCTGCCGAAAATGGGGAGAGGGCTCGCCGAGTGTGTCGATAATGGGAGAGGGAGAGGGAGAGGCAGAGGGAGCGAGAGACACAGGGTGCTGAGAGCGAGAGACACAGGGAGCGAGAGAGGGAAATGAAGAATGGAAGCTCCATTCCCTCTTCTTCTCGCCCAAAAATTTCAGTTCCCTCGCATTTTTTTTTTTTTTTTTTTTTCTCCACGTCAGCTGCCCGCCGCGTGCGACTCACCCTCCCTCGCCCAAAACCTCGCCCAAACCCTCGACATCTAGAATTTCTCTTAACATAAATATCCTCCCTATCTTGATTTCAACGACAGATAAGCTTGAAAGAGAATGTCAAAGTATAGATGTTGCAATTTTTCTAAGTATACACCCATAATTCAGATACTGTACATGCATACAACATACATTCTGTAATAGATAAATATCACTCGCAGAATCTGAAAATTATTGATGAATTTCGAATTACCTACCCTTGAATTTCAAGAAATTGGGGTCTGATTTCATCTCCAACCCCAATTACATCCAAAGCCGTCCACCCATTCGAGGCTAGGCCTAACGATACTCCACCAGTTCGAAGTGAATCAGCCTGCTCCAACACCAACGATCTAATACCAAGCCTAAAAACATAACAAAATCCTGTAAGTTTGCATTCAAATGAAAAATATATTTTAAGGGAGGTTAATTAATAGTGTGTGTGATCTGTCAGTACCTGTGAAGGGATAGAGCAGTGGCCAGACCAGCAATTCCAGCACCAACAATGACCACATCCTCCTTCTGAGGTTCGACAGAAGCCGAAGAAGAAATGGGGCTTGTGGTTTGAGCTTGAAAGGGAGAGTTTCTTCTTGTGATTGTTGTGGTGAGGAAGCGAAGGCGAGTTGATTGAGATGAAGAAGGTGAGATTGTGAAGCGATTAAGAGCAAGAGTTGAGGAAGCTAATAAAGATTTGATGGACAACATAGTTGTTTTGAATACAGAGTTTGTGTTTGTGTTTGTGAGAGTTTGTCCAGGTTTTGTTGCTAGTCCTCGCTGCCATGATGGCTTAGAAGCTAGAAATTTCCAGGAAAGAATGGAAGGATCGTCTTTGAACATTCAACACTCCAATGGGTGGAAGTCTTCGTGTAGCTAAAATGACAATCTTGGACTCTGGATTTTGAACATCCAACACATGAATGCGTACAAAAACATTTGCCTCCTAAATTGTTGTAACCACTAGTTGCCACATCTTTCTTGCATGGGGTGTGAATGACCTCATCCGCAACACATCGTATATTTACGTGGCATTACTACTTTGTGCATGGGTGGTTAATGTTCACATAATGTATTGTAAAACGGCACGTAGAAGTGATAAAATGAAATGGTATATTGAACATAAGGTTTGCAACATGATTAGCAAGAGCCCATCTTGGTGGTTGTTCTTATTTGCATTTATTATTACCATTTGTGAAGCAATGGATAGTTTGTTATCGATCGATAAAAATTGACAAGATATTTGCTACAAAAATAAAGTTTTGTTCACTTTTTAAGTTATCAAATGAATCTATATTCTTGAGTTTGAAGTTGAGTTTGAAGAAGTTCTAACCCGGATTGAGGGGGGCTCCTGCGCACAGTGGGTAGGAGCAGCTCCTGCGCGGGCCTCCCAGCCGTTGGATCAGAATCCAATGGTTCAGATGGTTTTTTGCGGGAATTTTTTTAAATAAAATTTAAATTTCAAATTCATATGATCTGAACCGTTGGATTCTGATCCAACGGCTAGGAGGCCCGCGCAAGAGCTGCTCCTACCCACTGTGCGCAGGAGCCCCCCTCAATCCTTCTAACCCCCAGTTATGGATGAACTTGAAGCCATTTTGTTTTGTTGATAGCACCCATCAATTAGACTCTGCCAGTGTTGGTCGTACCTATTTTTTAGAAAGTCATGGTTTTAATTGGTGAAGTATACTAACTTAGAAAATGTACTAGTGTTTCCTCTTCATCTGATCACAATATCTGAAAATTAAAAATAGGCCTTGAACAAAATCTCACCTCCTCCTCCTCATTTTTCCCCAAATCGGTGTTGTGGTTGCCATTTTCTTCCCCAAATCTCACATCCTCCTCATTTTTCTTCCTCTTTCTCCCCTCTCCTTCTTGTTTCGGTTTTTCATTTGAGAAAATTAAAATTTCAGATTTGTGTGGGTTGATTTGGTGTTGGTTGTGTTTGATCGGATTTCGTAGCTCCGATCAGTCGTTGAGGGGATTTGGTGGCGTCATTTGGAGCTCGTAGACTCGACATGCAAAGATGATTTCGGGGTTGGCCGGTTTTTTAAAAAAAAGAAAAAAAAAGGGTGCATATTCGTTTTGAGAGTTCTTCGGTGTGAATCCGGACTTTGGGTGCATGGGTGAGCCACACATTCGTGACTCCGAGTGTTCTTAGACCTATTTTCAGCCTGTTGCGCGGTTTGGAGGCGATCAGACCGGAGTAGGGAGGGTTTCGACGGGGTGTTTGCCGCATTTTTATTGCCTATAAGTTTTTCTTTCAGTCACGCGCCGCTTGTAATTTATTTATTTTTTCAGTTTTCAACTAGTTTGCACACCTTCGAGTCCGCCTTGCAGTTTTAAAAATTTTCGTGGTCCCGCATTCGTTGTTTTGCGAGTTAGGAGCTTTGACCGGTAGGAATTGGGTTCTGAAAACCCATTCTGCCCAGGTGAGTGGAATTATAATATTTATTTTGAGAAATAATTATTTGAAATCCCGAATTTAAGTTTTACATCATACCGTTGATTGTGTACAATTGAATCCAAATTCGAAATTCGGGGTTTTCAGATATTTCGATGATTGTGTTGGTTATTTGTGAATGAATGATGTATTGGATTTTTTTAAAAGCAAGATATACTTGAATGAAATCGAATAGTGAATGAATTGTGGTGTGATTAGGCTTTGGTGTAACGACATTGGACTTGTATGCTTCGTTTTCTAGTTTGCATAGTATGTCATGTTTTACCTTGGATTTCTGAGTCTTGAGCATGTATGATAATCGACTCGAATAAATTTATCGTGATGAATTGGGTCATGTGGGGACCCTGGCATAGTCGTGGTTTTATAAGAATTGTCGAATTGATTATGATTGCACGTCTGTTACCTTTGTTGATGTACAGACTCGTCATTTGTGCATGTGGACATTAGTATAAGTGTCTTTACCCCGTTATAATGCATGTTGTGCCGATGCTTAGGAGCTTGCTCGCATTGTGAGTTGGATGGTGATCGAGATGACTCGCACCAGACATTGTGGACGTTATTGCAAGTGGCAAGCTTGCTGAGGTGCAGTGAGCTCCCGCACGCACTTGCCACTATAGAGTGCAGTAGGACGGGTCATGGAGGACGTGCTTTAGAGATTACTCACTTTCCCTCCCAGCGCGCTTGAGTTTGATTGTGTTAGGTTGGCCGTGTTAGGCCAGTCGTTTGGGATGTTTGAGTTTGTATCCTGACAGATGACACCCTATTAGGATACAAACAAGCTCGAAGTGGTACTGGTGCACATTGTGGGATGTGTCTGAGTGAGACACATTCGTAGGGTATGCGGATACCTACAATATGAGACACTTATACATAATTTTTGGTTTCGACTTGATTGCTATACCTAGGAGACTAGGAAGAACTATGAGATTGTCTTTATTTTCATCGCTTGATATTTACCATGTTTGAATCACGTGTAATGATTGGCATATATCGTAAACTTGTAGTTATTGTTGAACCTGAAATACTTGTGTTGTTGCATGAACTTAGAAATATTATCCTTAGAGAGACGGTGTGATTTAGACTTTAGAACTTGTTACTTATCCTTTATTGTCTGACATGAATTTTCCTTGTATATTATTCTGTGATTTATATTTAGTTCACTCGCACCAGCTATCTTTGTGTTTTGCTGATCCCGCAAGGGGTATGCTTCTATTGGAGTGCAGGCAGTGTTGGCGTTCCTGCTGATCGTGGCGTGTAGGCCTCGTTTTCCGTTGTAGGCGCGTTTTGTGCTGTTTGGTCATGTTCACCCTGTACGGGTATATGTTTTGCTTCCTCTGTGTTATCAGGTGTACTACATTGTTATACTAGATACTTGTATATTGGTTTTTTCGCTATGACTCTGGCGGGGCGAATCAAATATACTTATTTTGTTCAAATTTTTATCGTAGTTTTTATTTCCGTTTCATTATCGTATCAAGAATGTGTTATATTATGATGTTGTGGCGGGTACGATCCGCCTGTATTACTGGTTAGTTCACGCTTCGACACGCTGCGATTCCCGTGGCGGGTCGGGGCGTGACATATTGGATTAGCTCTAGAAGTGATGTGTAATTTAAAATTTTGGAAATTTTATTGGGGAATGTTGTCAATGTGGTTAAGGAATGTGTAATGAGTTCTCACTTTTTTTTACTAATGAAAAATCCTCATTGCAAGGTCGTTTAAGAGTTATTAACAATTATTGTGAGTGTTCAATTCAGAATATAAATATTAACAAAGTTCATTTGTGATGGCAAAGAAAACTCCAAAAACTCATTCTGATTTTATGGCAAGGATAATAAAATTTCAAGACTAGATAGTGAAGATGGAGGTGAACTGATTGAGATGAAGAAGGCGAGATTAGGAAATGAAGAAGAACAAGGGTTGAGTAAGCTGAGATGGAACTTTTCATCCTTTTACTCCTCCCAACTCTGGATTTATGCTACCATCCGCCACAAGCCTACCAGTTGAGCTAGTACCCCATTAGCACATGGATGAACGTTAAGTTTCAAGCAATTACAATTTGTTAATAGCACCCACCCACCAATTAGACACTGCCACTGTTAGTATCTAGCACCAAGTTTTTAGAGTAGATTCACCACCACTTCCTGTGTATCATGGTTCCTGAAGTACATACTGAATCAGATAGTGTATCCCACTCTTTAAGAATGGACCTCAAACAAGGCTCCTGACACTAATGTTGATATTCCATCACCACCTCCAGAAAGATAGTACAAACTAATTGGAAGATGTTCAATTATCGTGCGTTATCTATGTAATTCAGTATTTCAGATCACTCACAGTAGCTTGGAAAAAAATGAATATTACTATTATTTATATTATTTGGGTGTGAAATGGTTGTGTTCTCTCATCCAATTGTTTAGGATTTTTCTCAATGGTTATGCAAGTCACGGTGGATGGCTCAGCCTCAGTGTATAGTTATTAGGTGACAATTCTCCCATGGTGATGTTTATGGATAACAAGTTGGTGCTCTATAGTCCGTACCTTACGGTATCCTGAGAGTTGATCATCTTTTTTACCAAATAATCTAGGTGTTCAGTCTTCTGTTGGATATTCTGGGTATGTTATTTATACTACAAGGGTGGTGGTTGTGGTTGAAAAAATTGACGATATTATTATGCAGTGGCCCATTCACTTTTCCTTTAACCATTCCCTCTTCCTTGAAGGAACTTCGTGGATGTTGAGGCTTGACGGGATATTACCGAAAGTTTGTCAAAGATGATGGTAAAATTAGCTATATTATTACATTCACTCAATGAAAGATGGAAACTTTATTCTCAAGGTGAGATGAAGAGGTTGAAGGCTAAACAACTCTCCAAATTTTTAGGACACCAAAGGATTTTTTTTAAGGATATGATGAGTGTGAACAATGGAGTGAATGGATCTCTCAAGAGATGTGTGAGATAATTTGGGAGAGAGTCATGATGCCTATTTAGGCACAAGTCTGCTCGAAAAAAGGTGTAGTCAACTATGCTTTGAAGCTCCAATGGCTACAATTAGAGCGAATTTTTATTTATTTATAACGATCTTTATGCTCAACGGGTGAATTCCAAAGGGTGTTGTCAACTATAGCATGCTTGGATCTCTTATTTCAAAATAAAAATATTTGTTATAAGTCACATGAGTAATGTACTTGTCATATTGTCACATGGACTTGTCTATTAAGCACATCGGCCTCTTAATTATCTTAGGTGGCCTTTTTTAAAGTATTTAGAAGCTAACTTCTAACTGGAGTTAGAAGTTCTGAACGAGCTTTTCAATGAATTGTTTGTTTTGCTTCTGAATGGGCTGCTAATTAGAAACTGTAAAATTAAAAGGTGTTTGTTTTTAGATGTTGAATGAGATCTGTTTAACAATTTTGCCCCATTGAAGAGACACATACAAGAATAGAGAGATGGTGGGTTGAAAACCCGACATTATACAGTGGTGATCAATTTGTCAAAACTTTTAAATTACATGCTACATAATGAAAACTTGAAAATATACATGAGAGGGAGAGTTGGAGAGATGAAGAAAAGCTTGAAAAATACAGAGAAAAAAAAAACAAAGATGAAGGAGAGATACGAGATAAGTTTCTTACCATTGAAGAGTCATTGTGAAGGTATGTAAAACGACAATGCCTAGTAAAGATAATGAAGGTGTGCCGTCAAAATTTAGCCCTACTTGTTTTTAAGAAGATGTGGGCAACAATTGTCATTACACAATTATTTTAAGGTTTATTGAAATAATTTTTGACTCAGCATTCAGTGCTAAGTGATCAATACCTCTTTATTACTTCCTCCAATCAGAAGTTAAACTTCATATCAGAACTAAAAACAAACACTCTAACCAAGGTGTCTCACTTCTTATTAAAATTTCTGACTCTATTCAGAATTAAAAACAAACACTCTCTTAATCTCTCAAATTCTAAATCTAAATTTCAAGTCTTAAACCATTTCTAGAGAATTCTTCTTTCACTTGGCTTGACTTGACTTGTTTCACTTCTCCTTGTACGCTTTGATTTGGTCTTCATGCAAACTAGGGTTTTATTTATAGAAAATAAACCCATGCAAAAGGATGCTATCTGCCCAATCTAAAGTAAGCTAAATAGTTATATATATATATATATATCAGTTTTTGTCTAATCCACACGCTTCTTTCAATTATTGAATAACAAAGATTTTCTTTATATGCTATGACAATGTTGATTCATTTGCTCCAATGCATCTGAAACGAGCAGATTGTGTTATGACTGGCTTTGAGGCTATTTCAACGGCTCGCAGCTAAATTTCGCATGCTTAAACATGGGACCAAGCTTTACTAACTTAGGAAAGATGAGATTATTGCGAACAGCACACACCAGCGGATTACCCCATTGTGAAAATGCTCCAACGAGATTTGCACGGACTGTCATTGAAAATACACGAGCCCATCTTTCCGTCTCGTATGATCTAAGTGCATCATTTATAGAAGTAGGTCCTGCATCAAGTACACCAGAGAGTTTCTTTGCCAACACAACAGCATCCTCCAATGCACAGCAAGCACCTTGCCCAAGATTAGGTGTCATGGGATGCCATGCATCACCTGCCAACACCACCCCTCCAGAAAAAACCGAAGGGCTCACAATTGGCCATAGCCATCGATCCACCAATGGAGTTTTAACAATTGTGTCATCCGGAGTTTTGTTTATGACATCTAGTATTTCTGAAGGAAAATTTTTAACTAGTTCTCGTGCTTCCTTCTTTAGTAGTGCTGGATCATCAATCCTGGGACCTGCAAGATTTATCCTTTAATTGGTTAGCTAACAAATTTTATAGAAACTTTAGTATTTTAAGGAATTCTACAGCAGAAACTGTCAAAGGGAAGCTTTACTCAAATTCGAATGAATCAGATTATTGGGATTATAGGATCTGCAGGGAAAATAGATACTGTCCCTATAATTAGGAGGGGTGAGGTTACGAATTGGTTCTTTAGTCCAGTAATTTTCAAGAATATATCCCTACATGAGTTTCATAGGCAGACCTGGAGTTGGCTCGTTGAAGATAATAAACCAATAAACCTTTGAGCTAGAAATGGGAACATAACCAGTACGTAATCCCCTTCCATAAACATAGTTCACTCTGGGTTCAAAAGGCTGACCATTTGGATAGGATCCAAGCCCACGAAAAGCAATATGCCCAGCATACTTTGCCTCTGAAAATCCCATCCATTTTGCTACCGGCGATTTGACTCCGTCGCAGCCAATTACAATCTGTCACAAGTTGGTCTAGTCAAGAAACAAGAATAACGATGAGAGCTTCAATTCAATGACAGGGTCTGTCTCAGAGCCAGACACAGCCACTCCCACAACATCATAGTTAGGGACAGTTTTGTGCTTTTGACAAATTCAGCTCCTAAAATAGCTACAACACTTGATGTGGGGAAGCATTTTAAACACAAAACCAAATGAAACAATCAATAACTTCGTTATAAGGTTTATGTTTCTTCTCAAATCTTCATAAAAACAAACTGAACTACAATTGCATAACTCTAGGCATTATTATTGGTCCTTAATTTAAGTATTGAGCCAGCTTTTAGCCTAACTGGTTGGTTGACGAAAGTAGGCTTTTAGCAAACAAATCCATAGGTACCATGTGTCAAGACTCCATGGTTATCTTCCTTTCGCCACCTCCACAACTGAACAAAAAAAGAAATTCTAGCACCTAGAGGCCAATGTAACTGATGACTAATGAATTATTTGTTCATGGCACGTAACAAGAACAACTCATGCATCTCCGCTATATCAGTATTGTTTGAAGTTGAAGATATCCAAATTCACTTTCTGGATGGTATTCATTTTATTTTAATTTTTCACATGAAAGGGAAATGCTGTAGTTTCGCAAACTAAATTTAGAAAAAGAGAAAAGAAGTTGAAGGGAAATGAATATGTACTGTCATCTAATTAGCAACTTTAAGTATTAAGGGGAAAAACAGGTACATGTACTAATGTGTAATCCTATAATTACGGGTTCCTATCTCTTCAAATTGTTGAATCCAGTATCCAGGAGACATCTAACCCATTTATTTCATTTTACTTCTAAAACAGAGGGAAGGAGCTGGTATTTGTATTGAAAAATAAAACCTTCTCATAAAATTGTAACCTGCGTAACAACATGGACACATTTATCCATGTCCGACACAGGTACACAGTGTCATACACATCAATCCCAATATCACAATTACAAGTATACAGCCATACATTAGACTGTTATGCAATTTCCAGTTATAGATACCATTTTGTTAGTCAAAATAAACATTCTGAACCGTCTAAAGACATGTAAAGTTTTTAGATTCTAAGCACGGTGTGTATTTGGAGTGTCCAAAAACTTGTACAAATGTACTATACATGATACATATGCACACATGATTTTGTTTAATATGAAGTGTCCTTGTTAAATAGCATAACATAGTGCCAAAATAAGGAGAATAAGCAAATGGCTTAAACTCTTAAGTAACTATAAGACTCCCTTCTTTCATGTCTATAGTCTTGTGAATTAGAGACTCATTTTTGGAACCAAAATGAGAAACAGAATAAATGCCAATACTAGCCAGTTCAGTTGGTTAGGGTGCGGTGGTTTGTACCCCACATCCTGGGGTCAAACCCTACCGGTGGCATGCTGGGAAGGTTAAGGGAATAAATATGGAGCCTTTAAAATAAATAAAAAAATTAATGAAATAATAATAACAAATAATAATACAGTTTTTCTTAAGTGCACTGGTAAAGTGCCTGGTGGCTACCAGGCATCGTAGGATTGCATCGAGATAAGTGATAACACTTATCTCGGTGCAATCCTATGGTGCCTGGTAGCACCAGGCAACTTACCAGGCACTGTAGTATTACTCATAATAATAACAAAAAATAACTAAGCTTTAGTTAGTGATGTCGTGACTCAGAGGCTTTTTTAGACCAATTGGAAACGTGAACTTACAAAGATCTTCAAATGGGGTATCTTTGCGAATGTAAGTCAGAATCCGCAAATTCATTCGTCTGTCTCGAATAGTACTACATGCTGGCCAATAATCAAGATTATTGGAATCCGGATATAGAGCTTTTTGAGACGGTCGTTTTGACTGGTGGGAGGCATGATTCTGAGTTATGACCGCAAAGATACTCCCCTTGGAGGTTTTTTGTCCATTTGCCTTCCCAATAATGTCTCTACAGTAGCTATAACCACATCACTAACTAAGGATCAAGAGTAGCTTTAGCATTTAACCATTACACTATGTTGAACTAAAGGGTAGGGAATTTAAGTAAAAGTACGAGTAATATTGTACAAATATATGATCATGCCCCTTAAGCGAACTGAATCCTAAAAGGAAATAACGAAAAGAATAATTCCTAAAATAAGTCTGGATGACAATAAGCAAGTTCAAGGCACCTAATGCCAAGCTTCAAGCATTATACCGTTGTACATCAAGTTTCAAGTGTTCAAAAGGCTAAATATTGAGTAAAATGCATGTCAGAGATTTGTAGATCTGAAGGTTGCCATCAAGAAAGAGAAAACTATGGTGCTATTTGGTGAGATTCTGGGACAGTTTTGTCCAATTTTTTTGCTATCTTTCGTGGAGCATTGGGTTGTTCTTGGGAGTGATCGGGACTGTGCGGCCTTGGTCGTTTCTTCTCTTTCATGGCGGCTACTCCAGCCGCCAAGGAAGTTCTTCCCTCGGATGGGCTTGGAGGTGGCTCGGCTGAGGATCACAAACCTCCTCTATCGTTTGCGCAAGTACTAGGTAAGTTTCATGTGGGCAATATAGATGATTCTCCGTTGGAAGGTACAAGGTTTCGCAAAGATGGTTCCCATCCATAGCTATTACAAATGCAGATGAACTTCAGGGTGAATCTTTCATGGAAAAACACGTAATAGTTCTCTAGTTTTCGGCCTACTTTGAAGGCCATTCGATTCCATTCATCGATCATAGAGGATTTTGGATATTTTTTGATGGGTTTCCTTGACCCACGACATAATTCTAGTTAGATTACAATCCGATACGGAGGCAAGAAAAAGTGCTCTCTAGAGAGACTTTAGCTTTCAGATGGCATGCTGGTTTTAGTCAGAAAACGGATCCGATAGGAGTCCCTCTTTGGGTCGTGTTATCGGGGTTGCATTCGTAGTTTAAAACCCAGTGGTCTTAAAAGCGATAGGAGACTCCTTTGGGGTTTTCCTCCACACAGATGATAACACAAGGTGCCTAACCTGCCCAAGATCAACCCATATATGCATGGAGATGAACTTGTCATGGAGTCTCCCTACAAAAGTATGGATTGATAGGTCGAGTAACAAAGGTTTTGGCAGAAGTTGATCTTCCCGGGCTTTCAAGTATTGTGATCATTGTTCCCTTATTGGACACGATATTATGATTTATAGGAGAAAACACGAGATGATTCAGAAGGTAAACCTGTGGTGGGACAAAAGTAAGGGAGTGTCTGAAGTAGATGTCCGAAAAAAGAAGGCGACTGATGTGGTTTATGCTAAAGACGATTTTTAGATTGTCAAGAAGGTATACTAATCGATTGCCAATTTAAATGTAACTGCCACTGTGGGAGAGACGAATGTGGGAACAAGTTGGGCAAAAAATTCCTTAGGAGTCAAGGTGATTTCAACTGAGGAAGGTAAAACAAAGGAAGTCGTTACAGAAAAATCAGTTGTTGCAAAAAGTGATCAAGCTGAGGAGAAACAACCTAATTCTAGCTAGGTTTTGTTACAAAAATAAGTTTGTTGCTCTTGATGCAAATTCAGTAGGAGACGAAGAAGTGCATAATATTAATGACTGGTTGGAGGAACTGATTCCGGTGTCGCAGATGGCTAAATAGGAAGATGACGTAGTTGAACAGAATGCATAATACAATACGGCAGTTCAGAACACTTCTGATAAGGATAGAGAGATGCCACTGGGGGTGGGCTATGCCATAAGTGTGACTGAGATGGTAGTGCTAAAAGAGGGTGCAGACTTAGCCTCGAGTTCTTCCTGACATGCGGCGGCGAGAATCAATGTTGTCCCTTTTGAGGATTCATCTGGGACAACCCCACAGACCAAAAACGAAGGATCGAGCTAGAGCTGATGAAGTGGACAGTCAGCCGAGAATCAATGTTGTCCCTTTTGAGGATTCATCTGGGACAACCCCGCAAGCCAAAAACGAAGGATCGAGCTAGAGCTGATGAAGTGGACAGTCAGGCGAACTTGCCTGCCTTGCCATATGATGATGAGCAGATGGGTGGTTCGGATGTGGAAACAAAACAATACAATAACATTGTTGATATGGGTATGGGACCCAAGTCAGATTGTGAAGGTAAGGGGGAAGAAAAAATAGAAAAAAAAGTGATTCCTATTGGGGAATGCAAGGTCACTCGGCTTGCAACACTGATTGCTAAAGATGATTGACAAAATTTTACTATTCAACGCACGCGGAGTAGGGAACAAGGCTACTCATAGTTGGCAAGAAAGCTAGTGAAGGATCATTTTGTTCGTATTTTGATGATAGGAGAACCTATGTTAGATACAGTAGGCACTCAGAACTTGGGTATAAAATTCAAATGTCAAAATTTGCTTCGAACTCAGATAAGGGTGGAAGAATTTGGTTGTTTAGGTCAAACTACGTGGAGGTTGAGGTGCTGGGTTGTATAGATGTGAGAAAATTATAATTAGTGAATCTCATGAAGATGTGAGAGTCTGGAAACTTAGTGCGGATGGAATTTGTCGCTTTGAAACCATTCGAAAGAGAGGTGAGTCTAATTTTTTTTTCCTCAAAATTATGGCACCCTTTGTTACAACCCAAAATTTATGTGTTTGTATGGAAGATTATTAGAAGAGCTTTGTCAATTGACCGTGAGCTTCAAGTATGCTGGATCCACAAATTGAAACGACCAAGCATCTATTTATAGAAAGTGATTTAGCAAAAAGGGTGTGGATGCATTTTGATAAGGTTTTTGGAGTTCATATCCGAAGAACAGTTGAGGTCGTTTTCCTGCTATGGGTATGGTTTAGAAGAGCACATCAAAACACCCAGTCCGGATGTCTTTTTCAATTGGCGCCTTTATTCATCCTTCGGGACATTTGGCTTCAAAGAGACAATAACCGATTTGCGGGAAAGAACTGGAGTGCATACATTATATTGAAAGTTCGTGATTGGCTCAGTATGGTCAATAGTGTTTTTGTCCGGTGCGTAAACTAAAGTATGGTCAATCATGTTTTTGTCCGGTGCGTAAACTAAGTTTTTGAGGTTAAGGAAGTTAGGATGAAAGCTCCTCTTGTTCAATACTTGCAATTTTCAATGGTGGGTTATTTCTCCTTGAATATATACGAGTCGGTGAAGTTGGATAGTGTGCGTTCCTAGGAAATGTTTGGGAAGACATTTTAGATATTTTGAGGCATCTCGATTGTACGTGTGTACATGTTTTTAGAGAGGTCAATTCGGTGGCATATGCATTAGCAACTCTTGCTCAAAAGGAGAAGGTTTCTAGTTCTTTAGAGGAGGTGACGCTGCCCCGCAAGGTGAAGTCACTGCGATACAGCTCACACAACTTATTTGAGAAGGCAATAGTGGTTAATGGTGCCAATATGGTTTTTCAGTCAACATATATACTCTGTTTTTTGAAACAGAGATTGTCTGGCTGGTTGTTCAGGGCTGGTGGGTATTGGCATTGCTGCTGCTCGCTGTTGAGCAGGTGCTGTATAGGGGAGGAGGTTTGTGCAGAGGTAACAGTGGTCATCGAGCAGAGGGTGTAGCATTGTGTTGTGTACAGAGTTGCTCTGTTTTCGCAAACTTTGTTGCATCTGTTTGTTTAAAAAAACAGAGCAGGTTGGAAAAGCATTGTTTAAAAAAAAAAAAAAAAAAAAAAGACTTGTAGATCATGCCAGCTGACCACAACAAACTTTGACAGTGCATGAGACATTAAAACCTAGAACAAAAACTTGCTTTTCTTACTTACTCTATGAACTTGAACTTTGACAGTGCATGTGACAGAAGAAAGCCACCTTTGTACTGTACAATGGATGTAGCAACACTAAAGCGTAACTCATCTCCTCGACGCTTTAGGTCAACACGAAAGCAACACCATCCATTACCTCTGAGAACTTTCTGAATCCCTCTCATGCATTTCTACGCATAATAGATCATATTACCATTATAGACCAAAGTGTGAGATATGGACCAAATTTTCTACAATAAGTTCTTTGTAGAAGAGCAAGCCACCCTTTAGATCTCACTCTCATATGCCAACGGCAAAATGCAAGGAATGCACAAAGGATTATGCCAAACCAAGGTTTTTAAACGCGGAATTGCGACGCGAGGCGTTTGTTTCAGAAAAACGTGTGAGGCGCAAGTCTCAATAAATGTCTATTTAAAATATAAAATAATTAATAACAAAAAAAAGTGTATTTAGAATTAGTAATAAAATTGATTGCTAATGTTTAGTAATAAGTTATTATTTATTAGATTATATGCATGTGTTACTAACATAATCCTTGTGTAGAAAATATGTAGTGCTCAATTTTAATTTTGAAAAAATAAAATCAGTTGTTATGTTTTTTTTTTTTTTTTTTTTTACAATTCCAAGTTTTCAAAGTAAAAGTATTATTATAAGACAATTAGATAATTTGTTAGTGTGGGTCATCATTTTTTTTTGTGTAAAAATTTATACAAATTTTCAAAGGAAAAATTGTATATTCGAATAGTTGAAAATAATGCATTAAATGTAAATTGGACCACTTTTTTTTTTTTTTATGTGGTGGACTACAAACACAACATGTGTTTTTACTTTGACCACTTCTTTCTTTCTCCCTCTTTTCTCTTTTCCTTCTTTCTTTCTCGTTTAACAAGAACAACAACAAAAGCAGAAGCAGCAGGCCAGCAGTGCAACAATAGTCAAGTTGGCTCCTCCCTTTCTCTATCTCACTTTCCTTCGTCCCTCTCTCTCCCCCACTCTCTCTGAAGAACTCCATGAAGTCGCACACTAATTTAGGATCCAAGTTGGGTTTTTGTTCAATGAAACGTTAAATAAGTACCATTTTAAGCCTTGATGCGTAAAAACGTAAGTTTTTTAATGATTCATACAAGTATATGCCTCAACAAGCATTTTTATGTCAAATCCAAGTGTTTCGTCTCGAGGCGTGCGCCTCTAGACATACATTTCGAAAGTTTTTTAAACGTTGTGCCAAACAATGGGATGAAGTGTTGGGTTCCTATTAAGCTCTGGCGATTTTAGGTGGCTGAAAGCTTCTTTTCCCTTCTTTTCTAGCCTCTCATTTCTGCCCAAACAGCCTCACAGGAGGGGGGAGGACCTTCGGTGAAGCCTTCGTCACCCACTCCTCACCTTTGTATTAGTAGTGACATCTAGAACTAAAAAGTTGTTCACACCAAAATTCCATTCTTCCATGGAAGAAATGACCTGATAATGAAGTTCGCAAATAAAAGTCCATTCGTAAAGGAGATCAGAAAGCATATATATCAACCTCCATTGAGGTGTCCGCAGAGAACTGGTCATCAGTGTCATTATTATCAAGCTTATTCTTCTACAATTTGATAATGAGGAAGCACTATCTAGAGCTTTGTCAAGGGAGAAGCGCCACATTGAAGGGTTTTGGTTCAGACTTGCTAAACTTTTATTTTCTTATTAGCATCTAGGATAAGTTTCGAATTGACCAGTTTTTGTAGCAAGTTATTTGGTTTTATAAATAGGAGGCTATGTCACTGTACTATTGAGTTTTATGGTTGAATGAAAGATGTAGTTGTTTATTGTTTTGTGTTTTTAAGGTTTTGCTTTCTAACCCTTAGTTATGACTTGCGATTATCGCTATCGCATAACTATATATTTTATAAACATCGTGTGTCAAAGATTCAGTTATTTCTTCCCAATATGATCTCTCCAGAACAGGTTGTATTCATTTAAGACAAGCATCTTAAAAATAATATTGGGTTAGCTCACACACTGAAGCAAAAGTAATATTTTTTTTAGAAAGGGAAGGTAATGTCATTTGTGAATTGAAATTGAAAAGGTTCACTAGGTTGAATAGAAACTTTTGCATGCAATGTTGAATAGTTTTGAAATGCAAAATGAGTTCTCATTAGTCAATTCCCTTTCAAGGCCTTCTCTCCTTCTCATTTTTATTTATTCTGGCTGTTGAGGTATTAGGCAAAAATTTCATAGAGTCTATTTGAATCTGGTAAAATTGTATTTTCCTAACCCAAGGCAATGGCGAGATATCACTCACTAATTTTATGCTGATGATGACCTCATTTTTTTAATGATAATTTTTTTTTCATTGTGAACTCGCTTAAGAGCATTGTAGTTAAGGCGTTGAGGCGGACGGGTCTGAAAACGCCTCAAGCGTGAGGCGAGGCGGACGCCTTACTTCACTGAGGCAGTCTTAACACCTTTTAAAGATTTTTTTATAATAAATTTAAACATATTAGCATAGTAATATACATCATAAGTATCATGAGCAAATATGTACAAAAAGTGACACAACTACCTCAAATCGAAATATTTTTTTAAAGATTTTTTAATAATAAATTAAAACATATTAGCATAGTAGTATACATCATCATTTTGATAAATATCATAAGCAAATATGTACAAAAGGTGACACAACTACCTAGAATCGAAAATGAAAATAAAATAAAGTTACATAACATAGCGAAAAGATGCATTACATAAGTGTCAGTAACATGCAAACATCCACTAAATCATTAAAAATCAATAATCTTAAAATAATAAAAACTTGAGAATATTGAACATTTGTTAGAAGAAAATTGTTGGAATGGTTGGTAAAAATCTACAAGTATGATCACTACTGGTATTCCAAAGCATAAAAATATTAAACTATGCTATGAAAAATCAGAATTGATGTTGATCACATACTGATCAAAACATGGTATGTTTTCTCCAAAAACTAATATAAAAAGTGTGACAAATTTATCAAAACTTAAAAAAGTTTTATCTTGTTTTTATCAGATTGATCAAACATTACATTAAGAAACATAAAACCTTATTATAGAGTGGGTTGCAACCTCTTTTTGTTGCAATTAGGCTACAAATGGGCTGCAATTAGGCTGGTAACAACCAGGTTTTGGGCTGAGGTAGTGAGGCGGTTGAAGCGAGGCGAGGCGGACGCTTTATTTCACCGCACCGCATTGCCTCACTTTGAGGTGGAATTTTGTAAAAACGCCTTGAGGCGCGCCTAGGCGGTTGCCTTGACTACACTGCTTAAGAGTTGTTAACAACTATTGTGTGTGTTCGAAGCAGAAGATAAATACTCACAAAAGTTTATTTGTGATTGCAAATAAAGCTCCAAGAACTAGTATTGATGGATAACAAGTTTTCAACACAAATAGGATCCTTTCACATAATTGGAGGCTGAAATATATGAGGGATACTCCCAAATAGTCTGAAGATTTTGTTAATAAGATCATAAACAAAATTGAAAACTGGAAAAGAAGATTACTCTCTCAAGGCGGTAAGCTATTTATGATCAAACATGTCTTATCTAGCATCCCCACGCACTCATTTCTTGTTGCTTTGTACCTGATAAGGTGATAGAACTGAAAAGATGTTCACGACATTATTTTTGGGTGAAACTGAGTGTAAGAAGGAAAAAAGGGAGGGCATCTTCTTGCTAATTGAGGAAGGTGGGTTGGTATTCGAAGTTTAGACAACGTTCTTCAAACATTTCACGTTAATGCACTATGAAGAGTGGTGTCGAACGACTTTCCGTAAGCTGAATACATTTGGACAAAAGCATTTGACTGAAGGCTTTCCTTCAAGTGTTCAGACGCTGTGAAGCGACGCCTAAAAATGCCGAGAACCATTTGATCAATTGATTTTGTAGCTCACCACTCTGCAAGGATCATAGATGATGGTTCTCTCAACTTGTTATGAGGATTGGAGTGGCTTACAGCTAATTAAGGCTATGGTGGGTGTTCCAAATGAATTTAAAACATCATCCACTAAGTGTCAACTTTGACTTCAACTACATCACAATCCTCCCCATATAAATCACCAATTGAAATTGGTTTTAGACATTAAGGGAACTTTAGTGTCTACTAAAGTTTATCAAAGTATTTTGGTGGGTATGTCAGATTCCATGTTTACATGGTTTCTCAATAGTGAGGAAATGAATGTTTATTTTGAAACTTCTATGGTAGAATAACTTTTCTTTGATTTATTTAATTTTTTTTTTTAAAGTCTCTAAACACGACGATCACAGTTAACACATGCATCTTCAAATTTAGCACATTCTGATCAAGTAAAGAGATGTGCTTTTATCAAGCTCCAATTGGGAATACCTACAAATATGATTGAATAGAATATTCTACAAAATAAAAATTCTTTGGAGGCTAAGTAAAGTTACCTTTGAAAGTAACCGAGTCCCATCAACAAGTTCCAACATAGTTTCACCTGTTTGACTTCTTTCAATCTTTTCCAGTTTTGAAGAAAAAGATATTGCTTCTGGTGGCAATTTGCTGGCAAGAGTTTGTAAGAGAACTTTCCTTTCTACTGCACGAATTTCTTGGCTGATCCATTATGTGATGTAAACACCAAACAAACAAAAAAAGGGTTAGATGCATCAATTTGAAAATGAGCAAAGAGAAGAAGATAACTGAACCTTCATTAAGAGAAAACACAAGCATCCCAATAGAATGAATCAGACTAAACCAGTACCTTTCAATTTCATCCCTGAATTTTAATGAGCGTAACTCCTTTCCATCTTGCGCTCTTATCACCACCCTGCAGAACCAAAATTATCAAGGGATTCAGAATAAATAAATAAATAATAAGTAGAGATAAATATAAAAACTATTACCTAAATTACCAAAGTACACAACACTCCACGTGGTGTTAGTTTATTTTTTTAAAGTGTTAGAGCTAATTTTCAACTGGAGTTAGCAGTTCTAAACGAGCTTCTGTTTTGCTTCTGAATGAGTTGATCATTAGAAGCTAAAATTAAATGGTATTTGATTTTAGGCGTTGACTTGAAGTTTTTTTTTTTTTTATTAACATTTTTGCCCACTACTACAACTCGTACTGTCCAACACCAACCATCAACATTAATCACTTTCTCCACTTGTTTTCTTTCCTCCAAATACCACTAATATCACTTTCCATCACTATCATAAATCACCTTATATCCCTTTCAATTCCTCGTACGATCTTCAATAGAGAGGAAAAGAAAGAGAAAAAGGAAGATGATGAAGAGAAAGGGAGGCCAATGAGGGTGGTGGCAATAGTGCCGGCATTGCTTGCATGATAAAAATGAGGTGAAAAATAGGGGATGATTGATAGAGGACAGATCATTACAAATTTATCGTGAGGTTATTATTGAAATGAGTTTTTATTATGCACTCAGTGCTAAATGATCAGCCACCATGGTGCTTCATCCAATCAGAACTTCAACTTCTAATCAGAACTAAAAACAAAACGCTATTTTAAAAGTGTCACATTTCTTATTAAGACTTCTGAGTCAATTCAGAACAAAAACAAAATACCCATATCTACAATCGTGTCAACTATCAAGAACCCCAACATCTAACATCTCATACCATGATATGATCAGAGATAACTTAATCAACCTTATGATCATAGACAAAAATTTCTTGGTTAACAAGTACCAACATCAAATAATTACTCCCAACAATCTTTACGATATAGTTATTCCAATCAACTACAGAACCTTTTTTGCTAACTATTCTCTAATCTCTCCTCTGGACCTCTAGTCAACTTTAACATAAGGGTTTTTCCTACGTGCACTGGTTTTTGCACTGGTTTTTTGCCTGGTGCAATCAGGCACCGTTGGATTGCATCGAGATAAGTATATTGCACCAGGCAAAAAACCAGTGCACTGTAGAAGGACTCCATACATAAATATCCTCCCTATCTTGATTTCAATGACAGATAAGCTTGAAAGAGAATGTCAAAGTATAGATGTTGCAATTTTTCTAAGTATACACCCATAATTCAGATACTGTACATGCATACAACATACATTCTGTAATAGATAAATATCACTCGCAGATTATCAATATTCGAATATTGCCAACTTAACTTTTCCAAAACATAACTAAGAATCTGAAAATTATTGATGAATTTCGAATTACCTACCCTTGAATTTCAAGAAATTGGGGTCTGATTTCATCTCCAACCCCAATTACATCCAAAGCCGTCCACCCATTCGAGGCTAGGGTTAACGATACTCCACCAGTTCGAAGTGAATCAGCCTGCTCCAACACCAACGATCTAATACCAAGCCTAAAAACATAACAAAATCCTGTAAGTTTGCATTCAAATGAAAAATATATTTTAAGGGAGGTTAATAGTGTGTGTGATCTGTCAGTACCTGTGAAGGGATAGAGCAGTGGCCAGACCAGCAATTCCAGCACCAACAATGACCACATCCTCCTTCCGAGGTTCGACAGAAGCCGAAGAAGAAATGGGGCTTGTGGTTTGAGCTTGAAAGGGAGAGTTTCTTCTTGTGATTGTTGTGGTGAGGAATCGAAGGCGAGTTGATTGAGATGAAGAAGGTGAGATTGTGAAGCGATTAAGAGCAAGAGTTGAGGAAGCTAAGAAAGATTTGATGGACAACATAGTTGTTTTGATTAATACAGAGTTTGTCCAGGTTTTGTATCTGGTCCTCGCTGCCATGATGGCTTAGAAGTTAGAAATTTCCAGGAACGAATGGGAAGGATCGTCTTTGAACATCCAACACTCCAATGGGTGGAAGTCTTCGTGCAGCTGACAATCTTGGACTCTGGATTTTGAACATCCAACACATGCGTGCACAAATATTTATTTGCCTCCAAAATTGTTGCGACCACTTGTTGCCACCTCTTTATTGCATGGGGTGTGAATGACCTCATCCGCAACACATCGTATATTTACGTGGCATCACCACTTTGTGTATGGGTGGTTAATGTTTACATAATGTATTGTAAAACGGCACGTAGAAGTGATAAAATGAAATGGTATATTGAACATGAGGTTTGCAACGTGATTAGCAAGAGCCCATCTTGGTGGTTGTTCTTATTTGCATTTAGAAAAATTCTAGATGTCGAGGAAATGAGTGAGGAAACCAGCGAGGGAAATGAGGTGGAGGGGGTGGAAACCGTTCACCCCTTCGGGATGTGTGCGTTGACTTTTTGCATGCGTATCTCAAGGGGGTGAACGGTTTCCACCCCCTCCACCTCATTTCCCTCGCTCGTTTCCTCAACAGCTAGCAAAGCTCTTGCATTTATTATTACCATTTGTGGAGCAATGGACAGTTTGTTATCGAATATCGATTGATAAAAACTGACAAGATATTTGCTACAAAAATAAAGTTTTGTTCATTTTTTAAGTTATCAAATGAATCTATATTCTTGAGTTTGAAGTTGAGTTCTCTGTTGAAGACGTTCTAACCCCCATGTTATGGATGAACTTGAAGCCATTTTGTTTTGTTAATAGCACCCATCAATTAGACTCTGCCAGTGTTGGTAGTACCTATTTTTTAGAAAGTCATGGTTAATTGGTGAAGAATACTAACTTAGAAAATGTACTGGTGTTTCCTCTTCATCTGAACACAATATCTGAAAATTAAAAATAGGCCTTGAACAAAATCTCACCTTCTCCTCCTCATTTTTCCCCAAATCGGTGTTGTGGTTGCCATTTTCTTCCCCAAATCTCACCTTCTCCTCATTTTTCTTCATCTTTCTCCCCTCTCCTTCTTGTTTCGGTTTTTCATTTGAGAAAATCAAAATTTCATATTTGTGTGGGCTGATTTGGTGTTGGTTGTGTTTGATCGGATTTCGTAGCTCCGATCAGCCGTTGAGGGGATTTGGTGGCGTCATTTGGAGCCCGTAGACCCGACATGCAAGGATGATTTCGGGGTTGGCCGATTTTTTTCAAAAAAAAAAACAGGGTGCTTGTTCGTTTTGAGAGTTCTTCGGTGTGAATCCGGACTTTGGGTGCGTGGGTGAGCCACACATTCGTGACTTCGAGTGTTCTTAGACCTATTTTCGGCCTGTTGTGCGGTTTGGAGGCGATCAGACTAGAGTAGGGAGGGTTTCGGCGGGGTGTTTGCCACATTTTTATTGCCTGTAAGTTTTTCTTTCAGTCACGCGCCGCTTGTAATTTATTTATTTTTTTCAGTTTTCGGCAAGTTTGCTCACCTTCGAGTCCGCCTTGCAGTTTTAAAATTTTTTGTGGTCTTTCATTCGTTGTTTTGAGAGTTAAGAGCTTTGACCGGTAGGAATTGGGTTCTGAAAACCCATTATGCCCAGGTGAGTGGAATTATAATATTTATTTTGAGAAATAATTATTTGAAATCCTGAATTTAAGTTTTACATCATACCGTTGATTGTGTACAATTGAATCCAAATTCGAAATTCGGGGTTTTCAGATATTTCGATGATTGTGTTGGTTATTTGTGAATGAATGATGTATTGGATTTTCTGAAAGCAAGATATACTTGAATGAAATCGAATAGTGAATGAATTGTGGTGTGATTAGGCTTTGGTGTAACGACATTGGACTTGTATGCTTCGTTTTCGAGTTTGCATAGTATGTCATGTTTTACCTTGGATTGCTGAGTCTTGAGCATGTATGATAATCGACTCGAATAAATTTATCGTGGTGAATTGGGTCATGTGGGGACCCTGGCATAGTCATGGTTTTATAAAAATTGCCGAATTGATTATGATTGCACGTCTGTTACCTTTGTTTATGTACAGACTCGTCATTTGTGCATGTGGATATTAGTATAAGTGTCTTTACCCTGCTATAATGCATGTTGTGCCGATGCTTAGGAGCTTACTCTCATCGTGAGTTGGATGGTGCTCGAGATGACTCGCACCAGACATTGTGGACGCTATTGCATGTGGCAAGCTTGCTGAGGTGCGGTGAGCTCCCGCACGCACTTGCCACTATAGAGTGCAGTAGGACGGGTCATGGAGGACGTGCTTAGGAGATTACTCGCTTTCCCTCCCAGCGCGCTTGAGTTTGATTGTGTTAGGTTGGCCGTGTTAGGCCAGTCGTTTGGGATGTTTGAGTTTGTATTCTGGCAGATGACACCATATTAGGATACAAACAAGCTCGAAGTGGTACTGGTGCACGTTGTGGGATGTGTCTGGGTGAGACACATTCGTAGGGTATGCGGATACCTACGATATGAGACACTTATACAGAATTTTTGGTTTCGACTTGATTGCTATACCTAGGAGACTATGAAGAACTATGAGATTGTCTTTATTTTCATCGCTTGATATTTACCATGTTTGAATCACGTGTAATGATTGGCATATATCGTAAACTTGTAGTTATTGTTGAACCTGAAATGCTTGTGTTGTTGCATGAACTTAGAAATATTATCCTTAGAGACACGGTGTGATTTAGATTTTAGAACTTGTTACTTATCATTTATTGTCTGACATGAATTTTCCTTGTATATTATTCTGTGATTTATATTTAGTTCACTCGCACCAGCTAATTTTGTGCTTTGCTGATCCCGCAAGGGGTGTGCTTCTATTGGAGTGCAGGCAGTGTTGGCGTTCCTGCTGATCGTGGCGCGTAGGCCTCGTTTTCCGTTGTAGGCGCGTTTTGTGCTGTTTGGTCGTGTTCACCCTGTACGGGTATATGTTTTGCTTCCTCTGTGTTATCAGGTGTACTATATTGTTATACTAGATACTTGTATATTGGTTTTGTCGCTATGACTCTGGCGGGGCGAATCAAATATACTTATTTTGTTCAAATTTTTATCGTAGTTTTTATTTCCGTTTCATTCTCGTATCAAGAATGTGTTATATTATGATGTTGTGGCCGGTTACGATCCGCCTGTATTACGGGTTAGTTCACGCATCGACAGGCTGCGATTCCCGTGGCGGGTCGGGGCGTGACATATTGGGTTAGCTCTAGAAGTGATGTGTAATTTAAAATTTTGGAAATTTTATTGGGGAATGTTGTCAATGTGGTTAAGGAAAGTGTAATGAGTTCTCACTTTTTTTTACTAATGAAAAATCCTCATTGCAAGCTCGTTTAAGAGTTATTAACAATTATTGTGAGTGTTCAATTCAGAATATAAATATTAACAAAGTTCATTTGTGATGGCAAAGAAAACTCCAAAAACTCATTCTGATTTTATGGCAAGGATGATAAAATTTCAAGACTAGATAGTGAAGATGGAGGTGAACTGATTGAGATGAAGAAGGTGAGATTAGGAAATGAAGAAGAACAAGGGCTGAGTAAGCTGAGATGGAACTTTTCATCCTTTAACTCCTCCCAACTCTGGATTTATGCTACCATCCGCCACAAGCCTACCAGTTGAGCTAGTACCCCAGTAGCACATGGATGAAGGTTAAGTTTCACGCTATTACAATTTGTTAATAGCACCCACCCACCAATTAGACACTGCCACTATTAGTATCTAGCACCTAGTTTTTAGAGTAGATTCACCACCACTTCCTGTGTATCATGGTTCCTGAAGTACATACTGAATCAGATAGTGCATCCCACTCTTTAAGAATGGACCTCAAACAAGGCTCCTGACACTGATGTTTGATATTTCACCACCACCTCTAGAAAGATAGTACAAACTAATTGGAAGATGTTCAATTATCGTGCGTTATCTATGTAATTCAGTATTTTAGATCACTCACAGTAGCTTGGAAAAAAATGAATATTACTATTATTTATATTATTTGGGTGTGAAATGGTTGTGTTCTCTCATCCAATTGTTTAGGATTTTTCTCAATGGTTATGCAAGTCACGGTGGATGGCTCAGCCTCAGTGTATAGTTCTTAGGTGACAATTATCCCATGGTGATGTTTATGGATAACAAGTTGGTGCTCTATAGTCCGTACCTTATGGTATCCTGAGAGTTGATCATCTTTTTTACCAAATAATCTAGGTGTTCAGTCTTCTGTTGGCTATTCTGGGTATGTTATTTATACTACAAGGGTGGTGGTTGTGGTTGACAAAATTGACGATATTATTATGCAGTGGCCCATTCACTTTTCCTTTAACCATTCCCTCTTCCTTGAAGGAACTTCGTGGATTTTGAGGCTTGACGGGATATTACCAGAAGTTTGTCAAAGATGATGGTAAAATTAGCTATATTATTACATTCACTCAATGAAAGATGGAAACTTTATTCTCAAGGTGAGATGAAGAGGTTGAAGGCTAAATAACTCTCCAAATTTTTAGGACACCAAAGGATTTTTTTTGAAGGATATGATGAGTGTGAACAATGGATATGATGAGTGTGAACAATGGAGTGAATGGATTTCTCAAGAGATGTGTGAGATAATTTGGGAGAGAGTCATGATGCCTATTTAGGCACAAGTCTGCCCGAAAAGAGGTGTAGTCAACTATGCTTTGAAGCTCCAATGGCTACAATTAGAGCGAGCTTTTATTTATTTATAACGATCTTTATGCTCAACGGGTGAATTCCAAAGGGTGTTGTCAACTATAGCATGCTTGGATCTTTTATTTCAAAATAAAGATTTTGTTATAAGTCACATGAGTAATGTACTTGTCATATTGTCACATGGACTTGTCTATTAAGCACATCGACCTCTTAATTGTCTTAGATGGCCTTTTTTAAAGTATTTAGAAGCTAACTTCTAACTAGAGTTAGAAGTTCTGAACGAGCTTTTCAATGAATTGTTTGTTTTGCTTCTGAATGGGCTGCTAATTAGAAACTGTAAAATTAAAAGGTGTTTATTTTTAGATGTTGAATGAGATCTGTTTAACAATTTTGCCCCATTGAAGAGACGCATACAAGAATAGAGAGATGGTGGGTTGAAAACCCGACATTATACAGTGGTGATCAATTTGTCAAAACTTTTAAATTACATGTTACATAATGAAAACTTGAAAATATACATGAGAGGGAGAGTTGGAGAGATGAAAAAAAGCTTGAAAAATACAGAGAAAAAAAAACAAAGATGAAGGAGAGATACGAGATAAGTTTCTTACCATTGAAGAGTCATTATGAAGGTATGTAAAACGACAATGCCTAGTAAAGATAATGAAGGCGTGCCGTCAAAATTTAGCCCTACTTGTTTTTAAGAAGATGTGGGCAACAATTGTCATTACACAATTATTTTAAGGTCAGAAGTTAAACTTCATATCAGAACTAAAAACAAACACTCTAACCAAGGTGTCTCACTTCTTATTAAGATTTCTGACTCTATTCAAAATTAAAACAAATTCAAATTCTAAATCTAAATTTCAAGTCTTAAACCATTTCTAGAGAATTCTTCTTTCACTTGGCTTGACTTGACTTGTTTCACTTCTTCTTGTACGCTTTGATTTGGCATTCATGCAAACTAGGGTTTTATTTATAGAAAATAAACCCATGCAAAAGGATGCTATCTGCCCAATCTAAAGTAAGCTAAATAGTTATATATATATATATCAGTTTTTGTCTAATCCACACGCTTCTTTCAATTATTGAATAACAAAGATTTTCTTTATTTTTAGCTAGACATATTAATTATGTTCAAATAGTAATCCATAATCAAATATCAAACTAAAATAAGTAAAGAGATGAGAAGAACGTTGTCATCTGGGTGGTGGCGATGAGTAGAAACAGCCTGGGTACGGATAGCGAAAGGCAGGAGACTTAAATATCTTCTTCTTCATGATTCTGATCCTTCTGGTTGTGTTCGATCTGATGCTCTACTCTTTGTGTGCATGGTTGTGGCTTATGGAGGTGACGAGAGGAATGGGGACGATGGGATGTTGGGTTAAGAAAAGAGGGTATATCGATGGTGGTGTTATGGCGAGAAGGTGATGGAAGGATGACGATTGCAGGCGGCTGGCGGTTGTGAAAGTGCTCGATGGTGGTTGTTTGATGGTTGTCAGGGTGCTCGACGGTGGTTGTGGTTGCTTGATGGACTGTTGCGAGGAGGAGGGGTGATGATGGTGGTGGTTTGTTGGCTGTGATGGCGAGGATGGTTGATAAAGAGGCTATAGATGGGTTTGCGAGGAACAGGAGGTTGCGGCTGTGGATTGTGAATGCGAGGATGCGTGGTTGTGGATGGGTGTCGGGCTTGCTATGGTTGCAAACGTGAGGAGGGTATGGATGGATGATCTCTTCAAAGCTAGGTATCGTCCCTTTTATAATCATGTTCTTTAGGTTTCCTTCCTCGTGTAGTTTCCTTTTGCAATAAGTCTTCTTAATTCAAAACAATTTGCACTTTTTAGCTTCTATTTTGGAATCTTGTAATTGGAAACCTACACAAACACGAAAATAGTAATTAGTACCATAATTAACAAGTAATAGCCAAAAATATATATAGAAATATGGTACTAAAAATAGCCTAATTATGCTCCTATCAAAAGGCCACTGACAAATCTACATATGAAATCTTATAGCAATCAAGGTTCCATTTTGGATGTTCCTCCTTCATCAGTGCCAGCTACTCCAATCTATCATATACAAATTAGCATAATTCACACTTGCCTTGTTCCTGAAGGCGCTCTTCCTCGTGCGCCTTCACGGCAGCAAGTTCACGCTCCAACTTGCCTATTAAAGCATTAACCTGAGAATGCTCCATAGTCAATCTACTCTTCACAACACTAAGTTCATGTTTATCCAATTCGAGCTGATCCTCACAAGGGACTCCAATTGTGTTTTCTAAACAGCCTAGTCAGCCTCTTTCAAGGCATTCTCCTTCACAAGGGATCATAGCTCAGAACGTGCCGCGACATCATGCTCAACCTTCAGATCACAGCAGACCATATCCAACTCCTGCTGAAATCTGTCTCTTGTGGCCCTCACTTCTTCTTGATCAGACTCAAGGGTGTCCAGTCGAACACTTCGAGCCTCAACATTAGCGAATGACCATTCCAGCCTCATATCCTCGGTTTGCTTCCTCAGCAGCTCAATCTTGTAAAGCGAGTCAGAATACAACATTTGCATGTGCGAAAAGACATGCTCCATGGTGTACACCCTCTCATGGGAAGCTTCGACTTTCGTCCCAGCAACGACCACCTAGCTCAAGTGAGATTCCTAGCATAAGGTACTTTAAACCTTTGTCCATACGCTCTTCTAGCGTATCTTTATCTGGTTTTGAAGCATGGTCCATCAACCAACCATGATGCCTGCTTATATGATTATTCGAAGCATAGTCCACATCAACCTCCCGATGCCAGATCTGAGTGCTCATCTTTACTAAGTCTGGTGCAAACATACTTATTCGCACGTCCAAATTAAGCTCTTTCGAACGAGGGATCACACCAGCACCACCCCTTGTAGTCACCACTGCTCCCAGGCCTTCTTCCGGAGCCTTTCCTTTGTTGCTGCTTCCGGAGCCTTTCCTTTGTTGTTGGCAGCCGACCCCCTTAATGCGAGATGGCTCAACAGGATCCGTAGGAAGAGGAGGAAGAGAATTATCCAACAGACCCTCCAACACCTTGAGATGCGGCCTGGAGCGAGACGGGGAACAATGCGAACTATAAGAAACTTTGCCAGTGTCACCACAACCACTACTGGCCAGCCCACCAATGGGACGATCGAATTCCAGAACCTCAGGCAGATCCTCAAAGGAGTCTTCTATCGAAACAGCCTCGTGCAGATCAGCACCAGCAGAAGTCGCCATTGCTTCCTGCATCAACTGCTTACTTAAAGCTTATGTCTGCGTGACACTAAGATTCGACGTGTATTCAACCCCTGCCAATCGCAGGTGGTCCTTTTCTCAGCCGGATACATCGACCTCCGCCCTGAAGTGCCGATCAGACTCACACTATTTACTTACTGGAGCAGATCGTTTTGAAGACGACCTAGTTCTAATGCGGGAACTCTTCGAACTTACAAAGGAAGCAAGCGTCTCAGATGACTCCTCAGTGTCAGACAAAATAAGAGCCGTGGCTCCAGTGGTGTTCCTCTTGCTAGGTCGGGCCCCATATTCAGTCTTAACTCAAGATGATTGGTAGATAGTGGGGCCATATGCTAGTTGTCCCACACCTACATCGAATAAAATTGGCGACACATATGAAGTCCACCACATTCTACGTTGACAAGCCACGAAATGTCTTTATAGTGTTTTGCTCATCTGGGGTAAGAGGAGTAGTGGAAAATCGTCCTGCGAAGAAACACGAGCAACGATTAGCATGCAATCAACCGCAACGAAATCAGAAAAAAAAAATTGTATTTACGAAGTGGCTTGAACTCTCGCTTGAGCGGACGACCCTTGAACTGGAAGTACTTTGAATCTGTAGGGGCCAAAAAGTAATACTTCTGACAGAACTTGAATCATCGGGCAGATTCACAAAGCAAGCCGACGACGTCATTTTACAGATAATGTTATTCTTCAACCGATGAGAAGTCAGTAACTGGATCACTCGTGGAGTCATGCGGACACCAGCTTTATTTGCCCTAATCAGAATGAAAAGAATGATCCTGTATCCACTAGGCCCCAACTGAGCCGGAGGAATTCCAAGGAAGTCCCAAATCACATCCAAAATGGGGAAAACAGACTCCGGTTTGGGGCATCCCACGATGCAAGCAGATGAACCCTGCCAGTGGAAACATTGGCGTCTACTCATCCTTTAGAGCATATAATGGCAGGTCCTCAGAAATCTTGAACTTCGTACAGATTTCAGCTAGGCTCGATTCAAAAAGCAACATGCCTTCAAAATACTTAAGGCCCTTGGCCAGAGTTGCATCGTCAATAAGGTTTTGTTGTGCTATGGAGAAGATGAAACAATCTTTTCAATGAGAAGTCAAACAGAGCAAGAAAATAGAAGAGTTAGTCACCGCACAAAGGACGACCTAAATAGGGATTGGGTTCCCGCATATTTTCTACCAAACCGACGTACGTTCAATTAATGAAGCACGCGGCTCAAGCAACGATTCAAACTCAATCATCATGAGTGGCGTATCTTTTAAAAAAAATGACTTAGCGAACCGATGTGATGGCCCAATAACTTAGGGGGAGTAGCTGATGATACACTAAAACGATCTCGGCTCTACGCCGTACACGTGTCATGATGATCTCGAGAAAAGAGACGCCCCCAACGTCAACGCAACACTGATCCGACCCATGCGGTTCTAAACCCGCCCAATGCAGTCCACTATACGGATCCATATTCTTACAGCTCGCTAGGCCCACGCGTCTCACAACTATCCTCAATACCCGTAAACCCTACTAAAGACTAGTATCTCAAGGATCAGCTTCGGACGGGCAACTATAACAGTTATTTGCTTCCAACTAGGAAGGGGATTCCAGAGTATATGTCACTTAAGGAGACTTCTACCTATAGACCACTCTAGGAATGGGAACTATCCTCCGCATATTTAGGAGCACATGTCTAACAAAAAAACTTCCCTCCACAAAACAACTCTTAATTACAGAAGGATCTCCATGCAGATCTTCTTCCCTAAACTACACCATCAATAGCCTGGTCGAACCAGGACTCCTGCACTATACATAACACACGAGGTTGGTAAGCTAAGGTACGCCACAAATTCCCTTTTTACAACATTACACCTTCCTCAGATCCATGTTTGACTTTAGCATTGGAGTGTCATCGGCCACAACAATGGTGGTCCATGGCTCACGTGTGTTCCTTGTGTAGGTCAGCTAGTTTGCAGGTCAAAGTCAAAATAGGGAGTGGAAAACGATTGCATCGGTACGTATGAATTTTGCGGAGGTTTGTGTTATGATTGATGTAATTAGTTTTCCTAGTCAAGTTCTTGTGGTAGTGGATGGAGAAAAAACCTACATGGTAGGTGTAGATTATGCTTGGAAGCTTGCGAAGTGCAAACATTGCAATGTGTTTAGATACAACTCTGAAGGATGTGCTGAAGTTGGGGAAAAGAGAGCGATTATTAAAGCCTAAAAGTGGGTGATAGTAGTAAGGAGGAGAAATTTGAGGAAGGGTGGGAACTACCAAAGAAGAAACATATACAGGAGGTTGGACAAGAATGGTGCAGATTTGATTGAATTGGAAGACAAGACCCAAACGGAAACATTGTGTTGCATGATCCAAAGAAGAGATAAAGCAGGTCAGAAGACGTAGTTGCGGAAAATAATGCTTGTATAACACATATTGGGGTACAAGATGAAAATGAAGTAAACGAAATTGAAACTGAAGCAAATAACTACACTAGGAAGTTGAGTTTTGATATTCACCTAATTATTACACAGAATACCACCTAATTTATATTTGTTATTCACTTTGACAATCTATTTTATATTAATTATTTAAATTTTGTATTTTCAGGACTCAGAGCGTTAACGGATTAATACGGAGTTCGAGGTGATAATAAGCAATTTGGTATTGACGAGCGGAGACGGGGGTGCAGTTAACCCAACACAATTACCCTAATTTTCTATAAAACCCAATAACCCTAATTTCTCTAGGGGGTCTGCTATCTTTTCTTCCCCTCTCTGGGGGCTCTCCCAGCCAACAGCCGCCATCACCACCTCCTCCTTTATCCCACTGAAACATGGGCGTGACAACCCTGTTTCACGTCACCTCGCCACCGTCCAACAACCACAGCCGCCACCACCATCTCCCTGTCCCTCTCCCTGTTCCATCATCCACATAGCCGCCACCACCATCAGACGCTCCCACCATCCTCCATCTCGCGCACAAAACAGAGGAGAAACAGGGAGCACGTCGCTGTTTTCCTCCCCCGCAACCAACCACGCACAAAACCATTTGTCTCTCCGCCACCGTCCCTGTTAACGCCACAAAACCACCACTATCTGGACCTCTCTCGTCGTCTCTCTCACTCTCAGACAACAGTCGGTCCGCTCACAACACCTGCAATAGCCTGAAGTTCTCCTGCTTCAGTGGAGTTTCCCGCCTCTCTCTGTTCAAATCGAAGAAGAAGCTTGCGAGGAGCGAAGAGCAACCCTACCGAAGCCGTTTGGAGGACGAATAAGCTCGCGAGGAGAATAAACGAGGTAGTGCGAGCGGCGCTGCTCGCTGGAGACGAAGGCGCAAAGGAGCGCGATTTTTGGCGGGAAATAACTGTTCTTCAAACAGTTTGATTATTGGCACCCTGAGATTCTGTAAGAGCCACCACAGTGCATTTGCAATTTTTCTCGGGATTCGTGTTCGTGCAGAGATGAATTCCACCTCCATTGATGCTGTGATCACCGCTACCATGGAAAGCTAAACCCTTCGCCAAGGCTAAGATGAAACCAATTGGGTTTCAAGAGTTTGTTCTAGTTTGATTTTTTATTTTATTATGTGCTTAACTGCAAAATACATTTAATTTCTGAGTATTAGTAAATTACTTTCAACGATTATATTGGATTTGATCTAGACTAGTCGGTAGTTAGAGTTTTCTTTACTAATATTTAAAGCATTAGTTTTAATTGGTTAAGTTAGACTTGTGATTGAGTGTGTCGTAATAAGACATTCAATGCTAAGAGTTGAAACTTAATAAATTAGACTTGTGATTGAGTGTGCCGTAACAAGACACTCAATTCTAGGAGTCTATAATTTATGCTGAAGTTAATTATAATATTGGATTTTAAAACTGAATTGTTCATAACGATCACATTATCAATGCAAGCAAAAGATTATCATCCCTAAAGCTTATCGCGTTAGAAAATAATAAGTTAGATTAAAATAACTTGAAAAACTGAATTGGTGGATTCAATGCCTTGGTTTCCCTTCTCATATTCTTAAAAACTTTTTATTTTGTTTTTTAATTTGATTTTTAGTTTAGATATTTTGATTGCTGTAACTCCCATTTAAATTAGTTTAAGTCAACTCTGAAATTTAATTGCAACCACAGTCCTTGTGGGATCGACCTGTACTTGCCCTTGTCTACCAGTTAGACACTGTGCACTTGCAATTATTAAGACTAGGTTAAATTAACTTATTTATTTAGGTTAGTTAAATTTGCATCAAGTTTTTGAAAAAAAAAAGTGTGTGAGAGAGAGAGGACGACGAGAGAGGTCCAGATGGTGGTGGTTTTGTGGCGTTAACAGAAGAGACAAGGCAGGTCAGAAGACGTGGTTGCAGTAAATAATGCTTGTATAACACATATTGGGGTACAAGATGAAAATGAAGTAAACGAAATTGAAACTGAAGCAAATAACTACACTAGGAAGTTGAGTTTGCAGGGAGAGCCAATGTTAGCATCGAACTTAAATCTAATGGTGATAAGAAAGAATACACCAATGATGGGAATAAAAGTGATGAAGATGATATAGTGAAGACGAGTTGGGTTTAAATCCATTATGTAACGTGGGAAATTCGAACCAAGCAAAGTTACTAACATGGCTGCAATCTAAGCAAACCGAATGAGGAAGGCCAAAGCCAAGTACATGGAGCATGGTTCACTTTTATCTAAATCTAAGGAAAAAGTAACTTTTAAATTTGATTAAGATGATTAATATAGGATGTAGATATCTTTCAAATTATCTATGAATGCTAGATTGGAGCTAGTATTCGATGGGTTTACTTTCAAGTTCCATTGCTGTCCGGATCTCTGCGTTGACTTCTCTGACATCTTGAGCATCCTATTAGGTGTGAATCCAGTTATAACGATGATTAAACAATTGATTTGGTGCTTGTGAGAAAGTAAACTTATGGCATGTGCATCAAAAAACTACTACCATATCAAACCACTTTGTGTGATTATTCCCCAACTTGGAGATCATTGAACTAGATCTAATTAGTTTGTTTGTTGAGGATTTGAAGAGCTTTTCGTTGCCATTGATGATGTAATGCGAACGAATGAGCGATTGTATTTGTTTCATCATTTTTTATTAATATAAAGGTTGGGGATCCTTAATCCCTTGCTCGCTTTCAAAAAAAAAGCAAATAATGACTAAATATCTTGATGAACAGTTTTTTGGTATTTAAGGACCACCCCTTCTGGCAGTTTGGGACAATGGCCACTGGCCTTGCGCCAAGCTTGTGTTGCATCTAAGGTGGGCTCTTTCTTGTTTTGGGATCATGATAGAAATCACGTATTTTATTGGCCCTTTTAGTCCAATCTCTATTTATTTCAATCCTAAGTATTTGATTTGTTTAATTTGGCCCTAGTTTGTAATGCAACATCAACAAGGCCTCTAAAAGGACTCCAAAACAAGGCTTCGTAGACTTTTTGCCAAAATAAAACAGGGATACCAAGTAGTACAAGGTTGGGTTCAGCCTGAACTCTTATACAATGATGCGCTTGCAGACCATCTCATATCTTATGCCACAAGGAACCAAGAAATTTTCAATAGACATATAATCACAAAAACACATATATGTGATATTCGAATCATGAATAAGATGTTATAAATCACAAACATCATATTTGTTATTTATTCAAATGATAGTGCTGGCTTCACATACGTAGAGTGGAAACACTAAAACAAGAAGTACAAGTGGGTCTGATTTCCTTGATGCACCGAACCAAGGAATCAAAACACCAAGCTGAACTCTACTGAACTCACATAGACTATATTATACATGGATTACCATCCAAAGTACAGATAACTTAGACATGTGAAAGCACCACATGGATCTTTCACTTAATACCCACCTCCCTGGATGGTTTTGACTTCTAATCATTCGCAATATGAGCCTCCAACTTTTGATTCACTTTGTCGAAAATCTCAAGATAGTGGTGTGGATCAGAGACACCCTCATGTAGCTTCTGGTACTCAACACACCATTTCACCAAGCACCCATTACCCTTTGGAGCGACAGAAACCCTTGCAACAAAGTGTTATAGTATTTAAGAATGTCCCCATCAATCACGTTGAATGCTATCTTCATTTTATCGCCATCCACATCTTCATTCTTGCACTTCACAAATAGTACTTCTGGACTCCCTGTGATCAAGTCAGCATGTATAAGCTTTATTTTCTTAGATCTAATTAATATTTGAGTAATACAAATGATCTAGCTAGCTACTAACATGATTATTACATATAGCGGAATTTGAACAGCTAGTGATAACTAGAAGTAGAGCACACCATTTAGAAGATGATGATCGACTAAGCACGTGAGTAATATTTCATTACCTGGGAGGACGTATTTCCAGATCCTGACACAGCCATTTTTTGTTCCATCTCCTTCAATGATTTCAGACCCTTTGTAAGTCTCAGGGAAGATTGTGGGGAGGTGGTGGAGCCTGTGCCTGATAGTGTTAAACATCTTTTCTGCATTGCACTTCACTTCGGTTTCAACCTCACTTGTTTGAATGTTTGCCATAATATATATTCAAAAGATACAGCTAGTAAGGTTATTATTTTGTTCTTCACTGAATGTTATGAATCATTTGATCTCTTATATATATACAAGAAAATCTCCCACGTTTTTCACATGGTGTTGGGTTCAAAATCTAATCCAATATCAAATTAATATACAAACCATCTGATTCACGAGGAAGTAGGGGTGGGCAATGTTGGTTCGGTTTTGTGCCCCAAATCGATTGCGAACCGATTTCATTCGGTTTGCCCAAAATCCAAACCGAAACCGAATTTTGTATTTGTAAACCGATGAATTCGATTGAACCGAATTTCGGATCGGTTCGACCGAAATTTCAGGCTCAAGCATTTGAAAGACTTTCATTAAAACATGTCCAATTTTTTTACAGGCCCAATTTTTAGTCCAAAATTGAAAACTTTGAGATAATGGGGTGATTTAGTGCAACAGGGTGTACTACAGTGCATTTGTTGCATTAATCAGGTATTGACACCTATCTATTATTTAGTTATTTATATATATCTAATTAATCGGTCGATTCGGTTATAAATCGGTCGGTTCAAAACCGTAAACCGATTTCGAACCGTTTATAATCGGTTCGGTTCAGTTTAAATTATTTTCTTTCTACTCGATCGAACCGAATTTCAATCGATTTTTGCCCACCCCTACGAGGAAGATCACGTGAGGCTAAACTATTTCCTAATAAAGCACTTTCAGCATATAATCGTATTGTTTCCTATTATGGAATATGATTTGTTGAATTTTTTTTTTTTTTTTGAAAAGCAAGCAGGGTTTTTATAGGATTCCAGAACTCATAAAGATGTCACAAGCTGGGTTTGAATCCATGACCTAATGGTACCATCCACCAAGCTCTAACCGTTGAGTTGTCATGCCATTGGCGGATTTGTTGAAATTTGTTATCAATGGGACTTTTATATATACCAAAACCTTATCTAATAATCTTTTAAAGAAAAGAAGAGTGAGACCATAAATACTGTAACAAGTAAGCGGATGAATATGTTAATCAAGTTTGATTACCATCAACACCATCAGATAGAGGACATAAAAGATATGTTGAGACTGATAGCTTAACAACTAAGGGGAAAAAACAAAATTCTAAAAGAGCCTTCAACTACTTTTGAAAAGGATGTAAAATATTGCAGGATAAAAGCTAATAAGGTCTTCTTGATGACATGAATTAAAACAATTGGATTTTTCATTATAAGCACACGCACACGGTTTATCTAGGACCAAGTTATGCTTTAAAATGACATTATATATGTATCACTAATAGCATACTTCTCCACCCATTTGAAAATAAAATAAAATAAAATAGTCACTGAAATTTATCCAACGTTTCCTATTTGAAAGGAATTCTTAGTTTAGTCTCATGATACCAAATATCCACTCAAACTCCTCACTCTAATGCTAGGGAGGATAATAATAAGTAGTGGCCTTCCATTTCAAAAAGGCATTGCGCGCTAAATGACACTGTCAATTCTACTGAAGGACACCACTTCTCAATTTTAGTATATTTTTTAATTTACTGAAGGACACCACCACTACATACACCAAATTTTCTCCCAAATCCAGCGATGCCAGGAACCCACTTGCAGCGTCTCTTCCCCTCGCAATCTCGCCGAAACGATGAACGCCGGTCCCTTAGCACGTCTTCATCCTATTTCCCTTTCTCTTACACATCTTCATCTCGTCTCCGCCTCTCTTCTATTGCTTCATCTTTTCTTTCCGCGTGAGGAAACGAACCCAACTCGCATGGCCTCTCTTCCCTCCAAAGCTCACGGGACGACCCCAAACGCCGGGGTCTATCCCTCTCTTCTACTTTTCGTCTTCATTTGAAAGGGTTTGGGTGAAGTTTGTATCTAGAAATTGACAAGTTTAGTGAAAAAATGTTGGTAGGCTTGTAGATGATAATGATGGAGTTGAGAATCATTATTGTGCTCCATTTATATGAATAAATAAAGAAGATGAACATTTTCAAGAGGAAGAACAATTCACTCCACTTGAGGTACACTCTCAATTTGAGATGAGCTTGAATGTGTATTTTTTGTCGTTGTGATTATTGTAATATCATATTTAATTTTTTTCGTCTTGAAGCAACATTGTTATTTTTTTAGGGTTAGTTATTAATATTTGAACCTAAACTTGTTTATTTATGTTTTTAAGGCTAATTTCATCGTTGCTGTTGTTATTGTTTTTTATTGTTGTTATTTTGTGGATAGAACATTATCGTCGATCTAATAGATTTCGGGATACCTTCAAATAATCTTGACAACCCAGAGATGCTTAAAACGTATTTGGAAGAGACTAACCTTCCAGAGGTAACCATTGTCTTAATCATTTTTTTCATTACATTTCTTAATATATAATTAGAACAACAATTTTTATTTACTGAATCTAGAAGGATAATGATGTTGACGCAAATGAGGAACGCGCACTGGAAGAGGTAGTCAATGATGGCGACTTATTTATTACGGAAGAAGTAAGGTTAATTTCACAAGCTTATTGATTTTAGTAACAAGTTTATTAGTGTTCCAATTGTGAGAATGCACTACTTTTTTCTAGGTATTTCCATCGAGGTTGTCCTTGATAGCTTGGTGCCAATATGTAGGTAGGGATATTAACATGATTCCGATTATCACTAAATCAGAACCTACTGATCACAGATGTAAAGGAATGATCCACTGGAGATGTGAGAGGGGAGGGAAGCTAAATTAATCAAAGAAAAAAATTGGAGGTTGGTTGATCCACCAGTACAAAGAAGTGTGGGTGCCCATTTCAGTTGAGAGGGGTGTCACAAGGTAATGATCGTTGGAAGCTGCAAGTGACCCGTGGAACCCATAATCATCCACGATCAAAATCTCTTCTTGACCATTCCTTTGTTGGCATACTCAATGAAGCATAAATCAAATATTTGCAGAACATGTCAACATTGGGTGTAGCCTCTTGTTGCATATTGTCTGATTTGAAGGAAATGTTTCCAACAATGTGTCATATTTGAAGATTGTTTACAATGTCATTCATCAACTAAAGACACTCCAACTGAAAGGTAGGACAATTTTGCAACACACAATGCACTTGTTGAACGATAATGGTTATATTGAGTATTCCAAAATGTAAGATTAAAATACTACATTAAAAAAAAAAACTTACTTCTCTGAAATAATCCACTTCAAGGAGCACTCCTCTCATATTGCATGTGCCATAATTAGTTCCTTATTATATTCTTAAAATTCTTATGTGTATTTTCCAAGTTCCATTCACTTGTGATTTATTGTATGTATATATGTAGACAAAGATTTTGAATAGAAATAAATTTTTGTCAAACAATTGGCAAATGGGAAATTGACACAGTGAATTATTTATTACATATTATTGGTAATAGAGTGTCAAGCGTTTTTCTTCTTTGCCCAACAAAGGAATCGAATCACCCTTCTCTCAAGACCTCGCGTGCATTATTATCTATATTACAATTCAGAATGGTGTTTGGGGTTATAGATAAAAGATGATTGAGATTTACTCAAATATATGAATCTAACAGATCGCATAGAACTTAAAGCACCAAGAGATAAGTTTATAGATAAATATAGTTCAAGGTTGAGATTCATTTCATCTAATGGTTAGGACTTAAAAGGCTAAAGTTAGCATTTATGTCTTACCTTCAATCAATATCTAATAAAAGTGCATGAGTTTGATTCTCATACGACCCAACATTCTAATCTGATAGTGATTAGACATGTAAGTATGACAAATAAAAACTTTAGGGTGATCAATAATATATTGGCTTAATCAGGTGTTGATGCTAGAAAAATAAACTCTATTTATCATGTAAAACTTACCATAGTCTAATTTACAAATCAGCAAGGAATTGGAGATAAAAGATGGTTATGACTGATATTTGGAAAATATGTTGAGGATTGAGATTCATTTCTTATAATGACATATTTGTAAATATAAACCATGTAGAAGGACAAAGAAAAATGAAAAAGAAATGTACATGTGGTTGTCTGTGTTTTTTTTTTCTTAAAATTAAAATTCTCACAGTTATTTACTTGGTTGTCAAATTTTGGTAAACTTGATATCGTTGAAATGCATTTTTGAAGATCATTCTAATGAAACCAATGATCAATACAATTGCTACAATTTTAGAAATATATATTTTCTTGCTAAATAACGTATAATAGATTTTACGTTGTTAGTATTTTTCAAAGAAATGAGACGGGTCGATCATCCTATGAAAAAAGAATAATAAAAAAAATGAGACAAACAAATTAATTCACGAGTAATTATAGGTTGCCTTGTTTGATTTTTTTTTTTTTTTACACTTTTACCCATTCTCTTTAAAACACAACCACAAACACCATCCACAGAAGGGGTAGAAATGTAAAAAAATCCCAAACAAGGCACAAAAGAGACACCCAAACAAGACAACTTACAATTTTTCTTAATGCACATTTAAACAAAAATCTTGAATTTCATGTTTTGGAATTCAAAGTTTGAGGAGAACTCATTCTTGGCATTTGAATTTTTTTTCCCAAACTGAATCAAATTTTAACTGAGTCATCCTCAAGTTTGTAGCATATAATTTTTTTTTACCTTGGAATGGGCTTGTACTTCAAAAACTAATTAAAAACGAAAGTGGGGATGATGGCCATGGGTGGGGAGCGAGAGTATTTGATATTTAGCAAAAAAGGATGTGTATCTAGAGTGCCAATAACACGAAAAATACCTTAATAAACATTACAGTTGAGAGTACAAAAAACTTAAACAAATATGTGAAACCACCACATTGATCTTTCACTCAACACCAGACCCCTCTAGGTTGGTCGGAGGGGCACCTATTCGTCGGCAAGATGATCATCCAACTTATGATTTAGTGTGTCGAAAATTTCAAGATAGCGTTGTGGATTAGAGACAACCTTGTGTAGCTTTTGATATTCTATTCATTTGGAATATCTGATTCAAATAAATTATTGAAAAAAAAATCGTTCTTCGAAGAGAGGGTTCCAGGAGAAAAGTGGAGAGATGGTTTCGATCGATTCGATTCTGCTATGAGACGACGATGAGAGAATGGTTAAGAGCCCCTCGTGTTCTTTTAAGATACCACTTGTTTCGACTTTCGGGGTGTTCTCAGCCTTCACCCTAGTATTAATTAGAGCACCCTTCCCCCAGGCCAAAATGAGCACTTCTTCTCCACTTTCACTTTCTCTTCGCAGCAACTGACAGGGCAACACCACCCTGTCACCGTCTTTCCTTTCTTCTTCTTCTTCTCCTTTATTGTTCTTCATCTGCAGCAGCAGCAGCAGCAGCCATGGTGAGTCCCCAGATCGTCCTTTCTCGCTTTGTTTCTCTTTTCAGTGCATCAATTATCTCTTTACATTTCACTAACCAACACACATATTTCGACGATTTTCACTTGCAATCCCTTTTAGTTTTAGGGTTTATGTAACTTCAAATCTTTAGTCGATTTTTTTTTTCTGCTTCTTTTGTTAGAGTGGTTAGGGCTTCTTTGAGTGATGTTTCGAGTGTTTGAATAAACTCTAATGTGTCCTTGATTCTGCTAATTATGTATATCAATCAACTAAGGAACCCTGGTTTCGGGTTGATAGTTGTTTCTGTGTAATTTGCGATTATGTTTGTAGAATTTCCTGAGGAGTGAAAAATTAGCAAGTGTCTGGCTCTGCAATTGAGTAAATGTGAGTTGGGGGTGGACAGATTGTACGAATGTATTTACTTGGCTCTGCTATAGTAACTGTTAGACGCATAGATGACATGGCATTTTGAATGGATTGGGTATCGTGTAATTTTGGTCATTGGTCCAAGACATAATACCTTATGGATTTTAGCTGAACATTTTGAATGGATTGGGTATCATGTAATGATGACTTTGGTTTGGAACTTGGGGTCATAGTGTGGGGTGTAGATTTAGAGTGGGAGATTTTACTCTCTCGTATCTGATGTTTGCACTTGAGGATGTTAATCATGTTATGTTCCTGAAAGTATATTATTTTTGTTAGGAGTGATGTGCTAGAGGAGGCCACAAATGTGGGGATCCTAGCTAGTATTTGGGTGTGCGTAAGGCACTTTTCCAGTTTTTCTGGGACTTGTCTAGGTATTTCCTTAGCAATTTCATTGAAGTTACTTCTGAATTCGTTCATGGTCTTTCATGAGGTAATCTACTAGGCAAGAAGGGTTAGGATTTGTTATTAGGAGAACAATGTCAACTCTGCTTGCCTGTTAACTGTCGTGCTCTGAAATGAAATTCGTTTTGATGTAATTGTAACTTGTTGGCCAATTTAGCTAGCAAGGTGGATTCAAATAAAATCGTAAATAGTGATAATTACTTGCATGTTTTGCTTCAGTACAAATCAGAATCTAAGCCTGAATCTTCGACATGATCCACTCCCTCAACGGGATAAGGTCAATGAAATTTAGTTGATTCCATGTTTGACTAATAGAATTAGAAGTCAGAGCATAATTATAGTGTCGTAGACGTATTTGGCCTAGTCTAAAGGTTGATCATGCCATGGTCAGATCAAAAACAGAAAACCCTTAATCCATAAATGAACAAGATGGACTCATCAGACCGATCAGCTTCGTTGTTTTAATTGACCTAACAATTTGATTGATTAACTATTTTATGGTTGGAAATAGGGTGGATTAATTAAATTGGTTTAAATTATAGTTTATAAAATAATAATGTGAATTATAATTTATAAATGAATGCATAATGAACAAGTAAATAAAATAAAGTAAAGAGTGTCGGGAATCGTTAGTAGAAAAAAAAATAGAGAAATACAAAACATTCCACACATGTTCAAAGCTATTCAGTGTATGATATTTCCAATCAACTAAAGTCAATCTTGAGTCACATTTTATTAACTAATTTTTAATGTGATAACCCAACAAGTTGACAAAATTGTGTTCAATAAAAAGAATGTAACAAAGCCAAGAACTAGCTCATCGCCTCTCTAGAAATTAAGACTAGATGGGATCAATATTCTCTTACCTTGAGCTTAGCATCCAGTAGGTAGTTAAGAGTTTAGTTGACCTATATATGTAACAAACTTACAAACTAGTTCGTTAATTTTCTTGTCTAGTTTGGTTTTATTGTAAGCTTGTTTTTGGTTTTCATGCAATCTGGGGGGGGGGGGGGGTGGTTTATTTTCCCATGAACCTTTTACTCTTGTTTTGTTTCCACTTAGTTCTAATTGGGATCTACATAGTTTCTTGAGAAAATTTTCCTTTGAACCCTTGAACGCCTTGCCAGCAGCCAATGAGAATAACACAAGGGGAACTCTTATCGCTTAAAAACAAATACTTGGAGTAGAAGCAAATACCCTGCTCTTTTCAATTTCGAGACTCCATTTACATCTTCTATGTGAAACCAGACCATCCTCCACCACCAAATTCTAATTCAACATATCTTCCTTCTAAATTATAAATAAAATTTTGTTCATTTTTTAAGTTATGTTAAATGGTTCATTGCAGCACACTTCCCTCAATATCAAATGAATCTATATTCTTGGGTTTGAAGTTGAAGTTGAGTTCTATGTTGAAGATGTTCTAGCCCCCATGTCATGGATGAACTTGATGCCATTTTGTTTTGTTAATAGCACCCACCAATTGGACTCTGCCAGTGTTGGTGGTACCTACCTTTTAGAGTCGTGATTTTAATTGGTGAAGTATACTAACTTAGAAAATCTACTAGTGTTTTCTCTTCATCTGAACACAATATCTGAAAATTAAAAATAGGCCTTGAACAAAATTTTTTGTTGATGTTTGTTGTTCTACCATCCCCACCAAAATGAGAGAACAAACTTATTTGGTGGATTGTCCTACCAAAATCGAGGAGAAGAAAAGAGGAAGAGAAGGCAGTCAACGGTAGAAAAGAAGAGAAGATAAGAGAAAAGATAAGAGGAAGATAGGAGAAAAAAAGGGGAAGAACAATAAAGGAGAACAAGAAAGGAAAGACGGTGACAGGGTGGTGTTACTTCGTCAGTTGCTGTGAGGAGAAAAGAGAAAGTGGAGAAGAAGAGGAAAAGTGGTGAATTTTAGCACATTAATTATTCTCGGGTCGGTGCCCAACAACTCCATAAACCTGCAAACACGTTTAACGTTCTTTTGGGTTGGGGGAAGGGTGCTCTAATTTATAGTAGGGTGAATGCTGAGAACCCCCGAAACAATTGGTATCTTAGAAGAACACGAGGGCCTCTTAACCATTCTCTCATCTTCGTCTCATAGCAGAATCGAATCGATCGAAACCATCTCTCTACTTCTCTCCTAAGGTAACCCTCTCTTCAAAGAACGATTTTTTTTTAATAATTTATTTGAATAATATATTCCAAATTATTAGGGGAATGAATCTCATCTGCAGATCAGAGTTCGTAGATTCCATTTTTTTTTTTTTTGATAAATTTTCTCTTCTTGTTTTAAGCTAATAATGTACCACTCAAAAATTCATATTTTAGTTTTTTTCCTACACGATTTTACTAAATTTTCGTAGAATTACATAGATGGAGTTGGAATGGTGTGTTTGATTTTTGGGTGTGGAAAACTTTTATCCAAAAACTCAGTTTTTTCCGAAAATTGAGTTTTTGGCGTTGGATTTTCTTTTATTACAAAGAAAACTTTTTCGCCGTTGAAATATTTTCTTGTTTAGGCTCTCCCTCGAAAAACTTTTCACTGTTTGATCTTTTCACTCAAACAAATTATTCTCTTCTCAACAGTTCCTCCACAAAATAGAAATGTTGTCTCCAATGACTTTTTTCTCCCCTTCATGCAATCAAACAGTAAAATCATGAACTTCTTATCCAACGAAATTTTTTTTTCCTTTGCATTTTTTTTCCAAAAATCAAACACAATGAGAAGAAATGCACATATTGTACTTATAGGGATTGCTCTCACCCTATCAAGTCAATTTTTTTTTCTTCTTATGGACTAAATTTGATTCCAGAACTGAATGCAGAAGCAAATGGGAATTCTGTGAGTTTGTCCACTAAAGCATCTTCCAATAATTTGTTTCTGGACAAAACATTATTTATCTACTCAACTTCCTCATGGTACGTTTCTTTCAGTCCCCATTTTGTTTGGCAGATTTGTTATAGTATGAGATGAAGTACAAGAAAAGGAAGGATTGAAAATGTTTTGTCAGTGGTCGAATACTCATCCGAAGGATGTGGATTGATACTTTGTAAATATTGCTTGCTGTATTAATAGACATGTTCTCTTTCTGAAATAATTTTCTGCTGTGCCTGTTATTTCCTCCTTCACCCATGACTTGTTTGTAATGGAAGTATAAAGCTCAAAAGTCCAACTTTTCAAGACATCACAAATACTTTTTGGAAGTATAAAGCTCCAAATTGAAAATGTTGGATGACAAACACAATATTTAAAAAAAGAAAAAGAAGATATCACCTTAAATAAATATTAAGAATAGTTAACGAAAATAATTTTCTTACTTTCTAACATACTAAATTCTCATGTCTGTTATAGCTATATTTTTCGTGTGATATTTCCAATCGACTAAAGTCAATCTTGAGTCACATTTTATTAACTAATTTTTAATTTAAAAAATTTATAGCTGATAGTACATCTGTACTTGCTACTAATATTCATAATACTTACACCGACAAAATAATTACAGCCTTACAGATAATGATATAAGGGTTGTTCAATAAATTACTTATGTATTAAGAGTTGAATTATTATTATTTTTAATGACAATAATTAATACCTATGAATATTTTATGCATTAATTTGTGAAGGTTCCAAATTCAAAATGACAATAATAAATAAGCACAAAGATTAATAATATGACCCTGTTAGGTATAATTGTTATCTTCAACATGATAGTTAATTTCTTTTTTGGCCCCATCTAACTATCTATATTTTTTTAGAAAAGAAATTCAAATGAGACTATATATATTGAGCTGAATTTTTTTGAGTCCTTGCCTTATCTGCCCCCTAGGCAGATGCTTTAGTTTCCTTAAAAATCTATACCCATTCCACAATAATCTATTCTCTTTCATTCTACCTTATTGGAAACTAAAGCTAAGAGTTAGAATGTGGAAAAAGTGATGTAGTAGATGTTGCTTTTTGAAATATCAAAGTCTCCATAGCCAAGTTCGACAACTCATATACTTCTAACTTTCAGTTCAAGTGTTTCATAGGTATGGAGCCTAACTTAGAAGTTTCATGACATACGGCCGATTCTTGATGTCTCAAGGTGACTTTTCCCACCCTATTATGAAATTACTCTTAGGTTCTGTTTGGTTGCACGAAAAATAGACATGAAAATTGAAACCATTTTCGTGAATTCTGATTCCGAGACCTCCCCCTCGGACTTGAATTCCCCTGAGTAGTGGGAATACAGTCTTATGAAAAATCGATTTCTTGTCAGTAAATAGACAACCAAACGGCGAAAATCTACATAACAAGGAAAATGGAATCAGGAAATTGGCAAACCAAACGGACCCTTAAAGCTTGACACCATCTCAAATCTTTGAGGATGATCTTGAGATTTCAAGCTTGGCTTAGGTCATGATCTATGAACAAAATAATGTCACCCATCTTTGGTGCCTCTTCATTAACCTAGTATCTCGAAATAAGAAAATTCCCCTTAATTTTTCGATCTAAGGGTATCTGTCACTTTGATGAAGAGAAAATAGGGAAATAGGCTTTGTTAAATCCCTTTTTATTGTTGAAGAACCGGAGGACTAGTCTCCAACATTGAAACATGGATAGAAATGCAATTTTAACCCATATTCTCCACTTTTATCTGAAAACCCTTCCTTGCTATAGAATACATAAAGAAATCCCCTAAAACATGGTTGTAAACCTTCTTAAAGTGATGGGGGAATTGTGGAAATTAGCCCCCAACTTTTTTTGGATCTTTTCTAATGTTAACCAACTCATCGTTTAAGAGAACTTCATCCAAAATTTCTTCCCATTGGCTACACGAACTTCGTCGAAATCTGCGTACTATCCACAAATGCCTCTTGGAAGCTTGATATAAGCAGAAGAAAGCAAGCTTTCAGTTTAATTGTGAGAGCTTTGGTGATAATTTCACAAACACCCACCATTTGTCTACCTTTAATACCCAAGAGTTATAGCACTTCAACTTTAGTGAAGAGGGTAATGGATTTATGGTTTATAAGCCTGACCAATTCCATCAACATCACCTAAGAAAACCTGAACATTGTACTCTTATCACTGACGCAACCTCTTCTCCTCAAGTATTAAAATCTCTTTCAATAAGTCTTTTCAAAAGGGAGTCCTTCAGGGTAGGCCTCCAATGGTTGGTTGTTAATTTATACATCCTAAATGAGCATGTCCTCAACGACAAGTTTTGACGTCTAATTGATTCTTCACTTCAATACTTGCGTATTCATGGAAATACTTGTTGCCATCCCTAACATTTTTAACGAATTTTTCCAATTTATTCCTTCACATTTTAGAAATTTGTACATTTAATATTTTGATACCTTTTTCTTTAATGCCATATCATCAGACACTTCTGTTTCTCTAAGCTTATCCCTATCTGCTATCTCTTCCCTTAAGAAATTTAACTTGATTGGAGTCTCCCATTATGATTGATTCTTGATGATTGCGAGCTTGACTTCAAGATCGGTGTGCCTTTTTTTGCCATAAATTTCACCCACAATCTGTAGCATGCATATCCTTTTCCTTAACTAGCTTAGACCCTATCAGGGATGGAAACAAGCCGCCTTTTGGTCTATTTTACATTAGAAAATGTATAGCTTACCCTCCTCATTGTCATCCCTTGACACTATTGTCTGAGAAAAAACTTTTGGCTGGGTCTTTAGTCATGGACAAAGGATCCATTCCAAGTATTCTCCTCTTGGAATAAATCAATGAGTAGGAATCCCTTCTTAAGCCCAAAGAAACTCCTTTGTAAGAGAGACTACATGCAAGTTGGAATTTAGAATCGAAACCTGGAGTCCCATATGTTTTATTCCATAATTCTTGACTATTTCTTGCGTATGATATTTTTTGTTCTAGTATTTTTATTTTTTGAAGGCTTAATTTCATTGCAAAAGAATTTGAATTCGGATGATAAACCGAAATGAAAAGGAAAATAAATCACGCTCAAATAGCAATTGAAGAAACTGGTCCCAATTGAATGGGCTCATCTATATAAGAATGGTGTCTCCCTTTCTAGGCCATAGCCAAGTGCCAAACTCATTTCATGAATTCCTATTTCCTTGTCTAGGACTTCTCTGTGTTCCCTGATGATATCCTCCTAGCTGAAACAGTCTGAATCAGAACCTGAAGTTGCACCCCCATTATCTACATCTAAAGGACCGAAATATGAATAGTCCTCAATTTGAACTAGCTCCCTTCTAAACACTCTTAATGTTGCAACCTTATTGTTTTTGCCTTGCTGTGGCACGTCTAGGCAAGCATTGAAAAATCACCTCGTTACCTTGTTCCTTGCTTATGCTGCAGTTCCGCACCTCTTTAAACACATTCCCATAGAAAGCGCGACTAAAAGGACTGGATCGTCGATGGAAGCCCTTGTTCATGATCAAACTTGTCTCATGTATGTGCCTTCGACCATTAGCACCCAGCTTCATCGATTCATATCCTGAAGTAACTCAGACTCATTAGCCCATCCATTGGATATAGACTGAAACCTTCATGATCAACATGTCTCTGGGTCTGTTACAATGTCAAAACTCAATTTATTAGGCTCAATGTCATCTATGCTGTTTAGGCTATTCTTCTCTACGCTATTTGGTCTATTGCATCATGTACCCTGTACGGGGTCCCATCCAAAACCCAATTCAACAATCGATTGGATCCAATTTGAACCCCTTCAAGGTCTGAACCACACTCAACTAAGTTCCGCCTTGTGATTTTACTATCATGTCTCAGCTCCACAAATTCATTTGGGTTAGCCAAGTCCCCTCTAGAACCTCTTTCCGACTTTGGACAATCATGCAGGGTAGAATCCTATCTCTTGATGATGTTAACAGGATAGGTCTCACCATCCCAACCATTGTGTCTTATGTGGCCAAGCTCCAGAATCAGTAGACCACCACCTTTTTCTTGCCACCCAGCTCAGCAACTCTGGAGCAAATGTCTCTTTGAATTTGAGGTGACAGTCCCCTTACTCCCCTTCTTGCATTGCATTGGGCATCCTCCCAACCAGCTCATTCACAACTCAACCATATTGGGGCCTGGCTTCTACATAATTCTTGGATCATTTGGAGGAAAAAGAAACAACAAGGTTTATAGAAATACTAGCAAATCTTTGCACAACCTATGGACAAATGTGAGAATCACTTTATGTCGTTGGAGTAAGTGGTGTATTTGGGGATACTTCTTTCTCTTCTTGTATGTATGTAAAACTGGGGTGACATGGTTCACACCTAGCTAGATAGTGCATGCTTTGATATGATGTATACTTATGTAGTCTATGGGCAAGGTTTTTCTCTTCCCTGATGATATTTTTCTTCTTATAAATACAAAAACAATACCTGATTTTACTGATAAAAATAGAAAAAAAAGAGTATCCGAATGGGTTAATAGCTGGCCTTGGACTATTATGGCGAATGACAAAGTAGCCTGTGGAGGGCCATGTGGTAGCATCATAGTTGGGGTGATGGGAGGATGCTTGCCAAGTGTCACGGGCTTTCTTTTCACAAGGTACTTCCCGTGCGGCACTAGCAAACTTTGCCCCAAGTTATCAAAGAAAGCTAGTCAACCTTGCCCACAAAAGCCTTTACTTAGACTTTGGAAAACTAAGCAAGCTAAGAACACACAAGAGAGCTAAAGAGAACTAGAACTTGTATTGCTTGAATTCTCTGAGGTGATTACAAGAAATGAGGCCTTAGCCTATTTATACAACTCCACCTCCTCAATGGACGGTGGTGATCATTTTAATCTAACGGTCTATATTGAGTTTCTACACACTTCCTTAGAAATATCTAAGGACTAGAATCCTATGGAACTTTGTGGAGTCTTATGGGAGGTTCTAGAGAACTCTCTCTAGAACAATGTGGAATACTCTACATTATGTACACTTGCCAACCTCACTTGGCTAAGCAAGAAAATAGTTGTGACATTCTCCCCCACCTAATCAGGCGACGTCCTCGTTGCCTTCAAATCCTCGTACGCTTTGATTTGCTCCTTGAATTGCCACAAATTTTGGATTGGCTCCCAACTGGCTTCAGTTTCTGGCAATCCCTTCCACTTGACGAGTAACTCATGTGTGGGAGGTTGGTTGGAATGACGCACCACACGATCTGACAAGATAATCTCTGGTTCCTTGTCATGTTGGATCCTCATGCCCATTGGTGCTCTTTGTGAAACTCCTCGATTTGGATCATCCCGATCTTCCTTATACGGTTTCAGTAGGCTCACATGGAAGACTGGATGAAACTTGATCCTCGGCGGCAACTCGACCTTGTAGGCTTGCTTTCCCACTTTCTTGACTATGGGGAAAGGACCCTCATATCTTCTAATAAGGCCACGATGCAGTCCAGAAAGTCTGGCATGAGCATGCATCTTGACAAGCACAAGGTCTCCAACCTGAAACTCTCGAGGCCGTCTCTTCTTGTCGGCCCACTTCTTCATCCTCTTGGAGGCCTTTTCCAAGTAAGCTCGAGCCTCATCAGCTTGATCATTCCATCCTTTGGCAAACTTATAGGCTGATGGACTCACTCCTGTGTAGCCAGTGGCAATAGAACTCGGGGTCATAGGTTGTTGTCCCATGACAATCTCGAATGGGCTACGACCCGTCGCTTCACTCTTCTGCAAGTTGAAAGAGAATTGGGCAACATCTAGCAACTTAGCCCAATCTCGTTGGTTGGCACTCACATAGTGCCTAAGATATAACTCCAGCAAAGCATTCATCCTCTCTGTTTGACCATCCGTTTGAGGATGAAAGCTAGTAGAGAAATTAAGGTCGGTACCCAATAACTTGAACAACTCAGTCCAAAATTTCCCCGTGAACCGAGTATCCCGATCACTGATGATAGATTTGGGCACACCCCAATACTTCACCACATGTTTGAGGAATAAATGTGCGGCTTGCTCGGCTGTGCATTCCTTGGGTGTGGGAATAAAGGTGACATACTTCGAAAATCTGTCCACGACCACAAGGATCCAATTGCAACCCTCGGATGTAGGCAACCCGACTATGAAATCTAAAGAAACACTCTCCCAAGGTCTCTCTGGGATGGGGAGGGGTTCAAGTAAGCCGGCAGGTGATTGTTGCTCCACTTTGTCTTGTTGGCATACAAGACAAGTCTTCACATATGCTTCGATATCATCCCTCATATGTGGCCAGTAATAGGAATCTTCAACAAGAGCAAGAGTTCGATGTATACCTGGATGTCCCGCCCACTTGCTATCATGGCATTCTCTCAAGACTTCCTTCCTTAGGTTGTCATGAGGTGGAACATAGATTCGCCTTCCCTTAGAGTATATCAAGCCATTCTCCACCCAAAACCGCCTTGTCTTCCCATCTTTGACAAGAGCTATGATGGTTTGAGCCATGGAATCATGTGCCAATCCTTCCTTTATGCGTTCCTTCAAGTTGCTTTGAGGTTGACTTATGTCAGCAAGTTCTCCTTTTCTACTCAAAGCATCTGCAACAAGATTAGCTTTGCCAGGCTTGTACTCCAAAGTGTAATCGAACTCTGCCAAGAAATCTTGCCACCTAGCTTGTTTTGGTGTGAGCTTCTTCTGTGTCTGGAAGTAGCTAGTGGCAACATTGTCGGTCTTGACCACAAATTTGCTCCCAAGCAAGTAATGTCGCCATGTTTGTAGGCAGTGCACAACCGCTGTCATTTCCTTCTCTTGTACTGTGTACCGCCTCTCAGTATCATTGAGCTTCCTACTTTCAAAGGCAATAGGATGCCCTTTTTGCATCAGTACCCCACCAATAGCAAAGTCGGAAGCATCCGTGTGTACCTCAAAAGACATAAAATGGTTGGGAAGTGCCAACACCGGTTCTTCCACAATTGCCTTCTTCAATCCTTCGAAAGCTTGTTGGCATTTTGAACTCCAATCCCAACTTTGTCCCTTCTTAAGCAAGTCTGTCAATGGAGTGGCTATGGAAGAGTAGCCTTTGATGAACCTTCTATAATAGTTCACCAAGCCAAGGAAAGATCTTAACTCGGTGACTTTGGTTGGTGGTTCCCAATCTTGGATGGCTTGTACCTTGGACTTGTCCATACGAAGCTTGCCCTTGCCAATGATATGACCCAAGAATGTCACCTCTTCTTGGGCAAATGAGCATTTCTCCTTTTTGACATAGAGCTCGTTCTCCTTCAAGGTTTGGAACACTTGTCTCAAGTGATCCATATGTTCCTCCAATGTCTTACTATATATCACAATGTCATCAAGGTACACAACTACGAACCGATCAAGGTAAGGAGCTAGTACCTTATTCATTAGAGTGCAAAATGTGGCCGGCGCATTAGTTAAACCAAATGGCATGACTAAGAACTCGTAAGACCCGTACCTTGTAACACATGCCGTCTTTGGTTCATCTCCTTCGGCTATGCGGACTTGATAATATCCCGAGCGCAAGTCAAGCTTGGTAAAGTACCTTGCATCACCAAGTTGATCAAAGAGATCCGCAATAAATAAGTGGAATCGGGTACTTGTTCTTGATAGTGACCTTGTTGAGTGCCCGATAGTCAATACAAAGCCGTAGGGATCCATCATGTTTCTTTTGAAATAAGACCGGCGCACCATATGGAGCTTTGGAGGGTCGGATATAACCAGCATCTAGTAAATCCTTTAATTGTCTTCTTAACTCCTCGAGTTCAGGAGGTGCCATACGATAAGGAGCAAATGCAGGTGGCTTTGCTCCAACTTCTAACTCAATAGCATGATCCACCTCTCTCCTTGGTGGAAGCTTCTTAGGCAACTCGGCAGGCATAACATCCTTATACTCCTTGAGAACATCTTGGACGGCCTTAGGTGCATTCACCTCTCCATCCATGGGACCTTCATCTTCCTTGAGGGTAGCCAAATAAGTAGGCTCATTTCTCTTTACTCCTTTAGAAAGTTGGAGAGCGGACACCATTCTCTCCTTACCTATCTCCCTTACTACGGGCACAACACAAGGTTGTCCCTTCTCCATGATGCACATGGTGTTGGCATATGGTACCAGAAAAGCCTTCACCATGTCCAAGAAGTCTATACCCAAATAGAATTTGTGATCATCAATTGGGGCAATAGTTATGTCGACTTTACCTTGCCATTGTCCAAGCCGAATATCGGTGCCACGAGCTACTCCTTCAATTGGGAGACTTTTAGCATTGACTCCCTTGATATATCCTTTCTCCTTTGTATATGGTAGGCCAATTTCTTCAGCAAGATCTTTGGCCATGTAGACTGTGTCGGCTCCGGTATCCACCATGGCTTTCAAAGTCTTGTCCCCAATCTCGGTCTCCACGTACATCCTTCCACGTGGTTGTTCTTCGACCTTAGCTTGAATGACACTTAGGAGATTCATTGAGGCGATCCTCCTTTCCTCCTTTGCTTCTTCTTCCATGACAAGCGCGGCAAGTTTCCCCCGGTTTGGACACTCATATGCCCGATGGGGTCCACTACATAAGAAGCAAGACATCTTCTTGGGTGATCCATCTCTTTTCTCCTTCCCCTTATCTTTGGAGTACTTGTGTTCCTTGGAGGACTTCTCTTTATCTCCCCCACCTTTGCCATCATTACTCGACCTTTTCCCTTGTCCCTTGGATGAGTCCTTTCTTTTGAACTCAATCAAGGATTCGGCCGCAGCCATAGCCGTTGCAAGGTCTTGCACACCTCGCCTCTTCAATTCCAACTTGGCCCAACCCGTTAGGCCATCAAGGAAGCTAAACAAAGCATCCTTTTCTCCCATGTCAGGAATCTCCAAGAGCAATTCTGAGAACTCCTTCACATACTCCCTTATGTGGCCTTCCTTATGTTGAAGGCGACGAAGCTTGGCCCTAGCTTCGTTCTCGGCATCCTCCGGGTAGAATTGTCTCTTGAGTTCCTTCGTGAACTCTTCCCAAGTGTCGATGGTGCATAATCCTTTCTTGACATCATCGGACCTTCTGCGCCACCAAACTGTAGCAACATCATTTAAATATAAGGAGACACTGCGTACCTTTGATGCTTCATCTATTATGCCAACCGCATCAAAGTAGCGCTCCATGTTCCACAAGAAGTTGTCGATCTCCCTTGCACTCCTTGCCCCACCATAGGCCTTAGGTTTGGGAGCTTCGACTCTGTGGGTGACTGTCCCTGGCGTAGTCCCACCATTGGCTACCGCAGCCATGCACACCCTGAGTTGAGTTTCAAGTTTCTCAACTCTTTCTTTATAAGCTTCCATCTCCTCATCTTTAGCAACAACTTTGGCTTCTAGGGACTCGATCTTTTTGGACACCATGTCCACTACTGCGTTTAAGGCTCCTTGCATCTCTTCCCGGAGCTCTTGGTCCTCCCCGTTGGACGCTTGCCCCTCGATGCGTAGTTCCATGTCTTCAACTTTCTCCCTTAAGTCGGACATGGTGGCACACAACTTGGCCAACCTTTCATCCATCGCAGCGATTAAGTCCTTAGACTTGTCCTTGCGGATTTTCCCACCTTTGTCAGTGTTGCCAATTGCTGGGTTGTTGACCTCTGACGACATTCTCTTGTGTAGGATGATTTTACCAACTTTGCCAAACCTTGGCTCTGATACCAACTGTCACGGGCTTTCTTTTTACAAGGTACTTCCCGTGCGGCACTAGCAAACTTTGCCCCAAGTTATCAAAGAAAGCTAGTCAACCTTGCCCACAAAAGCCTTACTTAGACTTTGGAAAACTAAGCAAGCTAAGAACACACAAGAGAGCTAAAGAGAACTAGAACTTGTATTGCTTGAATTCTCTGAGGTGATTACAAGAAATGAGGCCTTAGCCTATTTATACAACTCCACCTCCTCAATGGACGGTGGTGATCATTTTAATCTAACGGTCTATATTGAGTTTCTACACACTTCCTTAGAAATATCTAAGGACTAGAATCCTATGGAACTTTGTGGAGTCTTATGGGAGGTTCTAGAGAACTCTCTCTAGAACAATGTGGAATACTCTACATTATGTACACTTGCCAACCTCACTTGGCTAAGCAAGAAAATAGTTGTGACACAAGGGAGTCATCAATGCTTGTTTGGGTTGGAGTAGGATTAAGACGAAAAGTTCAGGTGGTTGGACAGTTTAGGGGGACATTCAACTACACCAAGTTGACTTGCGAATAGCTCATCATGGGATTTATAACCAAGCTTGTGATTCAGGGCTTTTTCGATGTGGATCTACATCATCTCCTTTTTGCTTGGAGTTTTGAGGGTCCCGAATGTTGCTTTTATCCATTTTCTCAATCACAGTTCCAAGGAAGTAGGTGTTCTGGCACCACTTTCACATGAATCTTTAGCATTTTACCACTTTCACATGAATCTTTAGCAAAAGCTTCAAATAGTGAACACTATTAGGTTCAAATAAAATAAGGTTCTTGGAGGAGAGCTCCCAACACATTTCATATTTCCTAAATAACTTTGCCTAAACTGTTAAAGGCTTTATCTAATAGCTGGGACCAACAACATTAAAGTAATGCCCAAGCTCCTATCGAGCTAACTTCAACCACCGCTTCAAACTATTGATTGGGAACTACAATTCACGATCTATTGTCTAGGATCCATATACAAAGGAAACACCCAAAATCAACCTGGATTTGGTATTTAGTAACCCTTTCTTCTCATTTTCTCACTATATCATTGGCCTATAGCATTTGAAGTTTAAAGTTTGTTCTAATGTTGGGATTTTTCCACTTGCCAACCTCTCTATGCAGGGGCGAAGGTACATACAAGACATGGGGGATAGTTGCCCCTCGTAAAATTTTCAAAGTCCAATTTTTCTATTATGACAGTGATGAACAGTAGTCAAATAGTGGTGAACAATAATCGAATTTAACTAATTTCCCTCCCTAAATTTTTTCTATTTTTCTTGTCCTTTTACTTTGCCCCCTCTTTGTGAACATCCTGACTCCGCCTTGTCTCTATGCCTTGCCGTAGAACTTGGGTAGAGAGTACACACAATCCCATTAAAGATTCCAACATGAGGCAAATTCTTCCTTTTCTGGTTTCTCGTTTTTATCTTAAAGCATTAGTAGAGATCATTCCCCATGTCTGGGTTTGGTTCTTGACCCATTCCAAGTCGCACATTTTGGCTTCATTGCATCCAATAACACATTTGCGAATCACCTCTAATCTTTACCGCTTTTACTCGATGGAACTCATAGTCATCTAATTGTTTTGCCAAAAAATGATTGACCTACCTCCCTGCTATGTTCAATGTTTTCATCAAATTTGCCCTGCCCTTTTCTATGATGCTTATTTCTTTTTCCGTTTTCGTCCTCGCCACCATAGTTATACCCCACGCCATCTCATATTACGGATAATAACCATGTTGATTGCAAGATCTTTGGCTCAATCTTTAATACCCCAACAATCACTTTCCAATTAACATACAAAGATTCTTGAGAGGTGGGCCGACAAGACACCCAATCCAAAATGAACCTTTATATTACCCTATGCAGTTAAAACGGATAATAAACCCATAATGGTTTAAGAGCGTTAGAGGTTATAACGGGATATAACGATATATAAAAGAAAAATATATTTTTAATACTCCACAAAGTATTAATATATTAGAGTAAAAATGTAAACATGTTCATAACATTAAGTTCAAAAATAAAAAATCTTCCCATAGTATGAGAGTGAGATCGCAACAGAGAGTGCGACCGACTCTTCGTTTTTTTCTCTTGTTCTCTGTCAAACGGTGAGGTTTAGTTCTTTTTCGATTGGCGATGACAAGCTCTGTCCTTCTTTTTCCTATGAGTCTAGGGTTCTGGTTTGATCGAGAATGAATGGATGATTTTTGTATTTTATTTTTTATGTATTATACCAAAATGTTAAAACGATGTTATTGAAAATAATGTTATCTCAATAACGTTCATATAACGCCGTTATATCGGAGCTGCGATACTATAATGTGATAATGTCATAACATAATGGCCCACCCCCGTTAAGCATTATATCGGAGTTATAACGGTTTTATAACGTTGTTTTAACTGCACAGATATCATTACCACTTATAACATACCAGCTAGTCATCTTCACTTTCATAATGCGCAAGTCCCACGATGCTAAAATACCTTTGGGTCTCCTCATAACCAGAATTGCAACACAACCTACCTCCCCTCTTCCCCGTAATCACATTATAACAAACAAGTTACTCAAACCCCTCAAGTTCCAAAACAGTATAGTAGTTCTTATTGTAAAACAGTGCTGCCCTTAACAACTCTCATCGCCTGAAACACTGCTCTAGAAACTACTGTCAACTTCTCACATCGCTGAAAGTATTACGAAGCTGCACCAACTCTTCCCATCTATTAAAGATCAAATTTTGAAAGTTATTGTCACTAGCTGCTCTCCATTTTACATGGTTTACTTTTGGGCCCAATTCTTGTAATGCATTCATCAACTCTTCATTTTTTTTGAAAGCATACCTCTACCTGCCTTGTTACTTCATGGTTAGGATCATCTGTCTCCCTTGCTCTGCCTGCATTGCTGAACTGGACATCCGGTATTTTGGATGGCCTGTGAGGATGACAACAATGGAAACAACTTGCAAGTTACTTTTATTCCTCAAGTCCATAGTTTGGGCACTTGTTGCAGACTGATTATGCTTGAAGACACTAAAAGAAGCCCTTGTGAAAGTGAAAATTTCCTGCGCAATTCTTTGGCTGACTAATGTATCTTGCAGAAAAAACAATACAAAATAGGAAGAAAAGCACAGAGAATTGGAAGCCAAGAAAGAAAGTTTTATTTTATTATGAACACAAGCTGTTCGAGACGCTTGTAATCTCTCCCATTGAGCCCAGCTCTTTGTACAGAAATGTTTACAAAAAATGAATCAATGAATAAAATTGTCTTTCTCTTACAACTCCCCTTATATTGGAGTTTTTCTTACTGTCATACATTTGCTTACTGAATCCCAAAAAGTATGCTAACTCACGATTGCCAAATTCACACTTCTTTCTGTTGGCGTAAAGTTCATGTCGTTCCAATAATGCCAATACTATTGAGAGATGCTCCAAGTGAGCCCTTAACCCTGAACTGTAGATTAGAATATCGTCGAAGAACACTAAGACATACTTCCGCAAGTAGGGCCTGAAAATCTCATTCATTAGCGCTTGGAAAGTCGCAGGAGCATTTGTCAATCCGAAGGGCATCACCAAAAACTCGTAATGGCCTTCATGGGTGCGAAATGTTGTTTTGTTCTCATCTCCCTCCTTGATTCGAATTTGGTGATACCCTGATTTTAGATCTAATTTGGAGAACCAACATGCTCCATGTAATTCGTCAAGGATTTCGTCGATGACAGGAATTGGAAACCTATCAGGGATGGTCTCCTTATTTATTGCCTTGTAATCGAGACAAAATCTCCAGCTACCATTTTTTTTTTAACTAACAATACGGGACTTGAAAAGGGGCTTTTACTTGGTCGTATGATGCCCATTGCCACCGTCTCCTTAATCAACCTTTCAATCTCATCCTTCTGGAACTGAGGATATCTGTAGGGTCTGACATTAACCAGAAAAACTCCTCGCATACAAATGACATGTTCATGCCCTCTTACAGGAGGTAACCCTGGAATTGTGCTGAACACCATCTGGAATCTCTCCAATACCTTCCAATTTCACCCCCAAAGGCGCCATCCACTTCACTAGACGCATCCAAATTTTCCAATTCTATCATCACCCCCTGTTTGTTTTGTCGAAAAGTCCTCCACATTGCTTTCAGAGAGATCAACGATTTTCCCAGTGTTGGATCACCCCCGAGTGTTTTGGTTATCCCTCTACTTTCAAACTTCATTATTTGAGATTTCCAATTGGTGTAAGTAACCCCTAACGTTGCCAGCCACTTAATCCCCAAAATTAGATGAGTTTCTTAACCCCAAAGGTAGGAAATCTTCGTCTACTTCCAACTCTGAGAGTGTCAACCGTACTCCCCTACAAACTCCACTGCCCCTTACTGACTCCCCAGTACCCATGGTTACTCCATAAGAATCCGTGGATGTCACCTTCAAACCCAATTGTTTGACCAAACTACTGGAGATGAAATTGTGGGTAGCCCCACTATCAACCAAAACCAATACTTTTTGTGCACAAATCTTACCTTTGAGATGCAGGGTTTTCAGTGCGGTTCATCCTACCACCGAATGCAGAGAAACTTCCACTCTCCCATCCACCTCTGCGGCCTCTAACTCAACTCTCCTTGATCTTTTTCACCTTCCTCTTCTCCTTCCTCCAAGAACTCCTCTTCTTGAATGACCAAAACATTGAATTCCTTCCTTTTACATCGATGCCTCGGCCCGAATTTTTCATCACAGCGAAAACACAGACGTTTCTCTCGACGCTGTCGAAGTTCTTCCTCACTGAGTTGACGATAACCCCCTCTTCCCAGATCTACTTCGCCCTTTCTAGCGTTGGAGGCTCCCTCAATTTGCAATTGCTTTCCTGTTTCTAAAGTTTTAGGGTTCTCATTAACCCTAAATCGTCCTGAGAATGGGCTTGGGCCTGGACCCGTTTGGCCTTTGCTAGACCCCAGCAATTGGTGCTTTTCTTCTATGCATTGGGCTAAAGTCATAGCTCGGCCCAACGATAGAGGTTCCATAATTCGCAATTCGGCTCTGATTTGGGGCTTACGGCCATTAACAAACTTGCTTATGTACACCTTCTCAAGAAGCTGATCTAATGGAGTTGTGAGGGTGATGAATTGGCGACGATAATCACACACATTTCCTTCTTGTTTGAGTGCCAGAAATTGCTCACATAATGTCTCTTCGGCTGTTAAGCGGAATTGCAACAAAAGCAATTTTTTTATAGTTCTTCCCACAACAAGATGGGACGCCTCTTGTGCTCCCATTGATACTAGATCAATGCATCTCCTTCAAATCCAACCACCTCAGCCTCCAACCTCTCCTCATTAGTGTAATGTTGCAATTGGAAGAACATTTCCGCCTTCAAGATCCATCCATCTGGATTAACTCCATAAAAAATCGGCATTTCAAGCTTTCTAAATCAGTTTTCTGGTTTGTGGCCATGGATACCAAACCTTTCTTCCACCATTGATACTTTATGTCCTAAAGCAGCACCTTTGGCTTCTTTGGAGTGCTCCGAAGAAGAGGCCACTCGTGAAGACTCTTCGCACAATTTCACTAGATGTTCTAGTTTCTGTACAATGGTAGTAATCTCTTCCTTGATTGAACCAATCTCATGGTGTACTCCATCAATCATTCCTTCCACCATGTCCACCCTTGCTGCCATGTTTGTTGTGCCAGATTGGCTGGCTGTTTTCCCTGTCATCGCTTGATCTCCTGCTCTGATACCAATTTGATGTATCTTGCAGAAAGAACAATACTGATCAGGAAGAAAAGCACAGAGAATTGGAAGCCAAGAAAGAAAGTTTTATTGTATTATGAACACAAGCATTTCGAGAGGCTTGTAATCTCTCCCATTGAGCCCAGCTTTTTGTACAGAAATGTTTACAAAAAAAATGAATCAATGAATAAAATTGTCTTTCTCTTACAACTCCCCTTATATTGGAGGTCTATCACCGACCAATCACATTGATCATTAAGATCCATTTGAGTTGTTTGGGCTACCCAACCATTTGGATCTTTTCAAATATCAGTGCCACACAAAAGAACTGAGGAAGTAAACATTCTTATGTGGTTCACACTTCCTAAAACGAAGACACTAGACTATAACTCTTGTTTGAACAACATTATGTGTATGCATGTCAAGGCAATAACCTAACATAGCAAGTTCCATACAAATTCAACAACAATGAAAGAGAATCATTTTGATATTGAGTTCTTGATAAAGTTACTAATTCAATGTACTAGTCAAACATGTAGAAGAAAACTTTAACTGCTTTTGCATGCTAGAATCTTTTGTTGGTTTATAACCTCGATAAAAAGTCCAATTCGGATATTTGTTACTCTTGAGGAATAAACCATGAGAATGTTCATATTGTTGAAATTTCATTCGTAATCTGAAATCTTTCGTGATAGGTTGAGCATGAACGCCGAGTAATGTTGAGAAAATTATAAAAATTGCCTTCATTGCCTGTATGTTCAATGGAGGTTCATAGTTTGTTATTTTTTTTGTATTTGTGTAAAGTATCTTTGCTTTGAGACTTATAACCACGTATGTTCGTTCTAGTTGCGCTACTTGTGCTCAAGATTCTGGATGATGAAACATGTCGCAGCACCCCCTTACATTTAGAAATTACCTGTCCACGATATCATACTCTAGAATTATATTCTTGTACCAAGTTATAGGTTCATTCCATGGATCTTTAACCTGAAAGATGTCACCCCGGTTTACCTAAACTTGATTTCTACTTACCTGATTTTTTAATCTGTCCTCTTCCTTTTTATAGGGTCCTCTCAAGAAGATCATGTCTCTGCCACGAGCAGCTCTGCTTCATCATTATAATGTTCAGAGAGCTTTTAGCACCCAAGCTGCAACTACTTCGACTACTCCCCAGCCTCCGCCACCTCCACCTCCTGCCGAGAAAACACATTTTGGTGGTCTGAAAGATGAAGATCGTATCTTCACTAACCTCTATGGTTTACATGATCCATTCCTTAAAGGTGCTATGAAGCGTGGGGACTGGCACAGAACTAAAGATTTGGTTCTCAAGGGGTCTGACTGGATAGTCAATGAAATGAAGAAGTCCGGTCTTCGAGGCCGTGGTGGTGCTGGTTTCCCATCTGGTCTTAAATGGTCCTTCATGCCAAAAGTATCTGATGGCCGCCCTTCCTATCTTGTTGTAAATGCAGATGAAAGTGAACCTGGCACTTGTAAGGACAAGGAAATCATGAGGCATGACCCACACAAGCTACTGGAAGGTTGCTTGATTGCAGGGGTAGGCATGCGAGCAAGTGCTGCTTACATTTACATTCGTGGAGAATATGTAAATGAGCGTCTGAACCTTGAGAAGGCCAGGAAGGAAGCTTATCAAGCTGGGCTTTTGGGTAAAAATGCATGTGGGTCAGGCTATGATTTTGATGTTCATATCCACTTTGGTGCCGGTGCTTACATTTGCGGTGAAGAGACAGCATTGCTGGAGAGTCTGGAAGGGAAGCAAGGGAAACCGAGGTTGAAGCCTCCATTCCCAGCTAATGCAGGGTTATATGGCTGTCCAACAACGGTTACAAATGTTGAAACTGTAGCGGTATCTCCAACAATTTTGAGGCGAGGACCTGAGTGGTTTGCTAGTTTTGGCAGGAAGAACAATTCTGGGACAAAACTATACTGTGTGTCAGGCCACGTGAACAAGCCTTGCACAGTAGAAGAGGAAATGAGTATGCCATTGAAGGAGTTGATAGAGAGGCACTGTGGTGGAGTTAGGGGCGGATGGGACAATTTGCTTGCAGTGATACCAGGAGGTTCGTCTGTCCCATTGCTTCCTAAAAACATATGTGATGACGTGCTGATGGACTATGATGCCCTCAAGGCTGTTGGATCAGGATTGGGGACTGCTGCAGTAATCGTAATGGACAAGTCCACAGACGTTGTGGATGCAATTGCAAGGCTCTCTTACTTCTACAAGCACGAGAGCTGTGGGCAGTGTACTCCTTGCAGGGAGGGAACAGGGTGGTTGTGGATGATAATGGAAAGATTGAAGGTTGGAAATGCCAAATTGGAAGAAATCGACATGCTTCAAGAAGTGACTAAACAGATCGAAGGACACACTATTTGTGCTTTGGGGGATGCTGCTGCTTGGCCAGTGCAGGGCCTTATAAAGAACTTCAGACCAGAACTGGAAAGGAGGATCAGGGAGCGGGCAGATAGAGAGTTATTAGAGGCTACTGCTCGAGTCTTCTTCTCAGGTTTGCTTCTCGTCTTTTTTGCTATTTCAATAGTAGAACCTTGTAAGCCTCAATTTTCATGTTCCTATTCAAATGATATCCTAGACTCAGAACTCAGCACATTGGTAAATATGTATTTTGAATTTGTCCAATCAACTCATCTCTCAACCTAAATGGTGGAAGTATCAATTATCCTTTGAGGATATACAATATCCCTCAAACAAATATGATCTCAGCCATTCAATAGAAGATTCAACGAGCATCCCTTGGTTTATGTATTTATTCTGCAGGAAGGTTGAGCTTGTAGCTCTGTTTACGTCGAGCACTTCTTTGTGCCAAAGTGTAACTAAAATTTAGGGAAAAGCCATAAGCTTGTTTGTACGAGTTGCATCCTGTTTTATTGTTCATGCTAGTTGTTTGCACAATCGTTACTGACATTGATTTTTTCAACCTTTTTCTGTATGTAGTGAAAACCTAATGCATTGTGGCAGTTGTGTAATAAAAAGGTTGATGTACTCCATTGTTTGAGGAGGAACCAACTCAACTGGCACTTGCATCCTGTTGTTCTACCAAATACTTCCCAAGTATCTATTTTCAAATGTTCCTTTTCAGAATTCAGAATCAATTTAAATATTGTATTAGGTCCATTATCCTATTGAGGAGGATATCTTAATTCCTTCCGCACTTTTCAGGGGGAAACCTATGATTTCCTTCTTTTTTGTGCTTTGTGACCTTGAAACCATTAGTTCTCATAAAAAAAAGAATGATGTATGTGCTGTTCCTGCAATAATTTTAGCAGGATTAGTACTCTATTAGTACAAACTATTAGCAAAAAGATGAATGTTATGTTTTTCAAGTCTGTATGCTGTTTTGGGTATGGTAATCAACTAGAATTCGTCAAGCCGAAATGAACAACTATGCAGATTGTATTGCTATCAATCAGGTTGATTTACTATTACTGACACTCGTGAAGATGAGTTTTTGAATCATACTAGCAAGAATTATGCCATGGGAAGCGGAAACCAAGGACGACAAGTGAAAAGGGGAAGACGTTGGTTGCGGTGATTTGGCTGTTATTTTGTGTGATTTTATTGACACTACTCTTTGAGAGTCTAAAGGACTGTCTTTTTTGCTTTTAAAGGAGGCTTGAATGAAGTTTATTTTGACTCTCTGATGTTATATTTTGTGTTTTCCAAAATGCGTATTGACTTGTGAAGATAGAGATAATTTTCAGCCATCACGTCAGTTGTGACTTGTGCTTCAACAATTCACTATCTAGTTAGCTAAAGTTAGGCTATACTTTCGTCAAACTTTAACGGTCCTGTTGATTAGGGGTGGGCACGGGACGGGATGGGACAAAATATACCCATTCCTATCCCATCCCGTTCATACGGGATCGGGACGGGATGGGAAAAACTCCATTCCGACCTCATCCCATCCCAAACGGGTTCGGGACGGGACGAGATCAGCGTGCTGCCTGTGACTGCTGCGAAGATTATCATCATATAAGAGCGTGAAAAATAAATTTCTTATAATTAGAAATAGAGCGTGAAAAATAACTTTCTTAAACCTACAAGCGAATTGCAGGAATCTGGAAATAGTTATAGATAACACCTAAGCATTGAAATACCCACCGATATAGAGATAACCCCATGGAAAACCCAAGGTCTCGTAAACCATATCAGCTCTTGAATATACGTTCTCTGACACTACAAGATAACTCCTATTGCCCGAGGGTGAGTAGCATATTACCTAGCAGACTTTAGTCTTAAACCAAATTAATAATGGATAAAAAAGACATGTATGAATATGTATCTCAAGATGCTTATAACATTGTATACGTAACGAGCACGTGATTGATTGCAAACCTCCCTCAAGTGCTAATCTAGTTGGGATGTTTTGGAGAGTTCAATTTGTTTTTGTTTTCATCTGTTTTCTCCTTGAAACTTCAGATAAACCCAGAAGTGATAGCCTCAAGAGACACTCGTATATAGTCTAAATCGATATTACATAATATATAAAATTCAAAATAAAATAAATGAAATTCAAATGCAATCTTGAACATCAAAAGATGAAGATCCTAGAAAGGATTCAAATGCAAACACCATGAGTTTCTGTCAGTCATCTTTAAGTTTATATGAATAAAAATAAATAAATAAATAAATATTAAAAAATTAGCTCGAGACGGGATGGGATTGACGGGATTGAAAATCTTCATCCCATTCTAGATCGGGACGAGACGTGATCGAGATGAAATTATTCAATCCCATTAAGACTCGAAAAAATCGGGACGGGATGAGATCGGGATCGCGGGATGGGATGCCCACCCCTACTGTTGATGATTACCATTTGCTTTGAGCAATTACAAGAAACTTTAACATAGGACCACATAAAAAACCCTTACATGAGACTACAAGTTTGTTTGAAAAACTAAATAAAAAGTAGGACGAACCATTTATTTTATTTTTATCTTTTTTTTTATTTTTTTTCAAGTTGGTATGCAAACATCTTAACTACTCAATCATGATAAATGTGCACATAGCATGTAGCATGAGTTGAATAGAATACATAATCTCAACCACAACCGTTCATAGGAATCATAAAACTTAATAATGCACCACCAATGTTCATTCTGAAATCTCAATCATGCTGTAAAAATGCATGTGAAATGCAACACTCAAGTGTGCTTAGCCAGTTCTCATTTTTCCAACACACAAATGCCCCATTTCTCAAGGCTAAGTGCTAACCCCTTTACAAGTTTGACGTAGTTCCTTCTTTTGACGCCAATATATATGCAAGTGTTCAGCAACATTAATATCATTATATTGATGTCATAACAATACTCTTCCCTTGGTAATTTGTCGTCCATATCCCCCCTCCCGCTGCCCGCTCACCCAAGGTGTTACAATATCATAAAAAAAATGCTCAACAACACCAACAATACTCTTCTTTTGGTAGATTGTTGGCCATATCCTCCCCACTGCCGCCCACCTAAGGTGTTAAAATATCATACCAGTGCTCAACAACAACACTAACAATACTCTTCCTTTGGTAGCTTGCCGACCATATCACCCCTGCCGCCCGCCCATCCAAATGTTACAATACTCTACCCTTGGTAACTTGCCCCCCCCCCCCCCCCCCCCCCCCCCATGAGTGTTACATCAATATGCAAAATAGGAAAAACATTGTACAACAAATTCCACATGAATTCTCAATTATGTCACTACTCTCATATGTTTAACAGCTCAAATAAAAAAAAATCATGGTTTATTATGTAATTTCAACAATCATGCAATTATACAAATGGTCGTCCAATAACATAATTAGACTTTCATATCACCTGGCATCATGACAAAACATTTCCAAATCTCACTTTATAACCAAACCCTATAATGCATCCATCTCTCAATTAATATTCACATACTCTGAAATGCCAATAAATTAAAATTTAAAAGGGGATGTTCTACTCACTTGAGCGGAAATGGATTTTCAAAATCCAACTCCAACACGATGAAGCTCGCACCCTTGTTTTTCTTTCTTGACACTCACTCACCTTTGCATGTGGGGTTTACTGGCTCCAAATGCACTAATTGATTCCACCAAAGGGCATGATCAGAACATAATTGCTCGTTCGGCCTCCAACAACTCCAATCAAGCTTCAGACCCTGATACACTCTTAGTTTGATAAGGAAATCAAAGGAGAATGAAGAGGAAAAAAAATGGAGAATGAAGGGATTTTTGGTGGAGAAATGCCGACGAATCGCCTGAAATCAGGTTGTAGAATAAGAATAGCATGTCTGCTCGCGTGAGGAAGAAGAAGAAAGAAAATGAAGGGAAAAACTTTTTTATAAGTAGGTGGCTATTTGCCTCCATCGGATTTCTAATGTGCCCCACCTAAAAAAATCAAGAAAATAATTTTAAAAAATCCAATTTTTTTTTTTGTAAAAATCATTCAAATTCCAATAACTTTACGATCATTGTTTTTAATCCAAAAATTCTAAAATTTATCAATAGAATAAACAACAAACTACGGGTATTACATCATATACACTTCATAACAAATTTCGTCAACGAGATTTAACTAGACATAGATGCATGCAACATAACAAACGGATCGACCAACGCCATACACACCTCAAAATGATGGATCTTATAACACAACAATTGGTAAAATCTGAAGCAAATATTCCAACGTGGAATTAAACCACACAATGGAAACGTCAAACTATCAAGACCAACCTATGTAACATGCCAAAACTCATAAATAGGGTGACATCCAAAAACATTAGAATACCAAGTACTTCTTAAAATGCATTACCTCCTAGTACACTACAAATGCATATACAAACACTATAACTTATGGTGTAACTTTCATACCATCATGAATATCCTATCAGAGATGCAATGCAATAGTACCACAAATCTACAAATCATAACACTAACACATCCATCACCAACCTCACACTAACAAAAATAGCATAAGCATAAAACAACAACTTACAAAAAATATCTCAAGTATCAACTACTCACAGACAAAGTAATATGCATAAAAGAAACTCGATCTTATCAACAATGCCTAGGCGAAATGCAGTATATCGAATAACATATAACTATATAGACATCCGAAATACTTCAATATAACTTAAGAAAGTAGACATCGAGCCCTAAAACTCCTCTACATAACACCTCCAATGTACGAAAAACAAATCAAGCTAAATATTCGTTCACACATCTAGGAAAGTCTTAACTCCACTACCCATTCTACATCCGAGGAAACGTTGAGTATCCCTCCTTAACACTAACCAAGGCTCCAAATAGTCACACCCCGATTCTCAAAACACTTAAATTCCTAGAAAACCGTGACGGGACTCCAAAACCTAAATATTGTTGAAAAAAATAACATAAAATAAATATTGACAATCCAATAAAATGGACTAACTCACCATCATAAAAGACGAGCATCAACAACTTAGCTCCACTTGCAACATCACCACCACCAATAACACCATCTTCACCTAGGTAGGGGTACACCCATTTGCCAGAAAACAAACAAACGGGTCATCACTAGCTGGTATGAGTAGACCAAAACATCAATTTCCTAATTAATGAATATTATCAATTAAAACAGATATGAAGATGATAATGAATAACGATGCACCCCTATGTTCATCTTAACTACTCAATCATGATAAATGTGCACTAGCATACAACATGAGTTGAATAGAATACATAATCTCAACCACAACAGTTCAAAGGAATCATAAAACTTAACAATGCACCACCAGTTTTCATTTTGAAGGCTCAATCGTGATGTAAATGTGCATGTGAAATGCAACACTCTAGTGTGGTTAGCCAGTTCTCATTTTCCCTAAATGTCTCATTTCTCAAGGTTATATTTGCAACTGTACAACAATATTAATATCATCATATCAATGTCACAATAATACTTTTCCCTTGGTATCTTGTTGGTCAAATCTGCATGTACTAGGTGGTGATGGTTCAGAGGCTTCAATCTCACATGATTCAATATTCTGTTGGAACTTACATGTGACATAACTATAGATCAAGGACTGACTCTAGTAGCCATTGGAGGAGGGGTTAGGTTCATTATAAAGATTTCGACTTCTTTATGTATCTAGATTCTATCAGTATGTTGATCCAATTACTAGCGTTTGATAAAGCATTTTCTAAACTTTGTGATGTCTTTCAGAATGTCTATTGTTGGTACTCACTGTTAGTCAAGCTCTTTAACATTGCCTGTAGATTCTGTTTGCTCCTAGCTACTAGTTGTACAATGGTGCATGATTTGGCTCAATCTTTATCGAACTGGATTAAAAACAATGTTATCATGTTGTATGCTAATCAAAGTGCTTACATGGACCATAAATTCATTTTTTTTGTAAATTTATTGTCAAACTTATTTTACTTGCAATTGTATTGATAGCTAGGATCAATTTTATTATGAATAACAGTTAGATACTTTTTAATGGTTTCATTCATTTCATCGTGTAGGGATGGTTGATAATTAGATGATAACACTAACGTGAGCAATACAACGAGGATATGTGATGATCGTTCACTTGGAGCAATACACGAAGACTAGGAACACTAAGTTGAAGCACAACAACTGGAGCATCGACATTGCAACACCGAAATTACAATTCCTATGGACATTGATATTAAGACTAGCAACACTAACCTGAAAAAGAAACAAAATTATTTGAAATTTCAGTGTGATTTCACTGCCATTGTAATTTCAGTTTTGACCCTTTGTGTACCATTGCAATTTTTTTACTTTCCTTTATATGTAACATTACTGTAATTTTTGTTATATTATTTTAATAAATACAATTTTGAGAGTTATATTTTCTATCTTCTTGTCAGTTTATTTTTTTTAATTAATAGTTTTTTACGTAAACCTGGATAGTGGATGCCAATGGCAATTACAGTTTAAAAGATAGCATTTGTTCTCGCATCACTATCTTCACAACAGTAACCCCTTCAAGCTAATACAATTTCAAAACGGTATCATATTGGAGCTGATACCGTCTAAAAAACGATATCATCAAAGAAGTCTTGCAGTATTTAGGATCAGCACATGAATTGTATGGTTTCACAAGTGATATTAATATTTTCAATTAACCACGAAAATAGTAACAGAAGTATTTTTTTGGTGTAGCGAATATTAGTTTTGAAGCTGAATTCAGGCCTGTTGTGATGACGATTAGATGGGCACAATCTCAGGATTGGGAGGAGTTGTTCTTCCATATCGACTGTCTTGATAGTTGATGTTGTGAGAGTCTTCCAAGGTGACACTGGACAAAACAACCAAGTGCAATAAAACAAGAAGACACCCCACGACAAACACTCTAAAATACAGAATAGTCACCACCTAAAGTGAATCGTAAAGGATTTAGATAAGAAACTCACCACTCGATGGAAATAAACCAAAGAGATACAGAGTAAATTGCAAAAGCTCTCCAAGAGGCTAACTTCATTCAAACTCAAAAACTGCTTGTTACTGTCATCTGATGAAGCTTAAATAGATTACTTGGAACAACCCTCCATGCCTAGGATGCATTGAACAAGGCTAGACATACCAAAAGACTCATTAATCAACCAGAGTGATTAAAGAGAGTGGTTGGAATTTGGCTGGAAGTGTGGTAAGAGATACATTCTCAAACACTCCCGTGTCAATCTCCCCAGGTGGTCATTTTGTTCATAAAAGGGGAAAAGATCTGCAACATTAAAAGTCGCTGAAATATTGTAGTGACTTGGCAACTCAATTTTGTAGGCATTCTCTCCAATGCGTTGCAGCACCTTAAAAGGACCATCAGCCCGAGGCTTGAGCTTACTAAACTTTCCAGAAGGAAAACGCTCTTTCCTGAGATAGACCCACATGAAATCTCCTTCCTTGAATTCAACATGCCTGCGATGCTTGTTCACTCTTCTGATATTTTTCATTCTGTTGCTTAATCCTACTCTGGACTTGTTCATCAACTGCTTGATGTTTTTCACTCGTTCTTCTGCATTTCCACTGAAATGATGAGTGACTGACAGTGGAGTTAAGTCTACGGGACTGATAGGATTTTGGCCATAAACAACCTCGAAAGGACTATGACCAGTACTTTGGCTGACAGATCGATTATAAGCAAATTCAATTGGGCCAATACGAGATCCCACTGTCTAATATTCTTACCCACATAGCTTCGCAAGAAATTTCCCAGGCTACGATTGGTAACTTCAGTTTGACCATCCGTTTGAGGATGATACGACGAGCTGAACTTAAGAATAGTGCCAAGCTTCCGCCAAAGAATGCGCCGGAAATGGCTAAGAAACTTAGAGTCTCGATCAGAAACAATCGACTTCGGAATGCCATGAAGCTTCACAATCTCTTTAAAATATAAATCAACCACAAGAGAAGCGTCAAAGGTCTTGTTGCAGGCAACAAAGTGAGCCATTTTCGAAAATCTATCAACAACCACCATGATAGAATCTTTGTTTATATGAGTCCTGGGCAAACCAACAACAAAATCTAAATTGACATCTTCCCATGGGGTAGTAGCTACTGGTACTGGAGTATATAAACCAGTATTTTGGCCATGACTCTTTGCAATATGACAAATCTTACATTTCTGTATGTGTCTCACTATATCTCGTTCCAACTTTGGCCAGTAAAAATGCTCACGCATAGCAGCGAGAGTTTTATCTCGACCAAAATGGCCACCAAGCAGCCCCGCATGAGCTTCTAAAATAATTGATTCCCTTAGAGAACAATCAGGTATACATAGACTGTTTCCTTTGAAAAGGTAACCATTTTGGAGCTGAAAAGGATAACAAGAACCTTTTGAACATTCATCCCAAATCTGACCAAAATGTGCATCGTTCTTATAAAGCTCCCGCAAAAATCTCAAAGCCTACAACCTGCACTTGCATAGCAGATAATAAAAATTGTTTTCGGCTAAGAGCATCTGCAACCACATTTTGAACTCCAGACTTGTGTTTAATAGTGAAATTATAAGCTTGAAGAAACTCAACCCAAGAGGCACGACGACTGCTTAATTTGCTTTGGCTATTAATGAATTTCAATGCCTAATGATCAGAATATATAACAAATGGTTTGGAAAGTAGATACTGACTCCAATGACTCAATGCTCAAAAAATTGCAAAGAACTCCTTGTCATATGTAGAGTAGTTTTTGCAGGAATCATTCAGCTTTTCACTCAAGAAGGCAATTGGCTTACCTTCTTGAGCAAGAACAACCCCAATACCCGTGCTGGAAGCATCACACTCAACTTCAAAAATTTTATTAAAATCTGGAAGTGAAAGAACAGGAGCTTCAATTACCTTCTGCTTGATGAGTTCAAAACTCTTTTGAGCTTCATTTGTCCATCTGAAAGTGTTTCGTTTCAAACATTCGGTGAGTGGAGACTGGAGAGACAATTGTGTTGAATCCTTTGATAAATCTGCGGTAGAAAGATGCAAGACCATGAAAACTACGGATTTCATGCAATGATCTAGGAGCTGGCCAGTCGAGAATCGCTTCCACCTTGTTGGGGTCCATATTTATTCCTTCCTTAGAGACCACATACCCCAAGAAGAGAAGACTATCTGTGAAAAATATGCACTTCTTTACGTTAGCAAAGAGCTTTTGTTCTCTCAAAGTACTAAAAATCTGGTGAAGGTGTTCTAAGTGTTGAACTTCACTCTTGTTGTACACAAGGATGTCATCAAAATAGACGACGACAAATTTCCCAATGAACGGCTTTAAAATATGATTCATGAGGCGCATAAAGGTGCTAGGGGCATTAGTAAGGCCGAATGGCATAACCATCCATTCGTAGAGACCGTCCCTAGTCTTGAAAGCAGTTTTCCATTCGTCTCCAGGTCTCATTCTTATTTGATGATAGCCACTGCGGAGATCAATTTTTGAGAACATAGTGGCTCCATGAAGCTAGTCTAGAAGATCGTCAAGCCGAGGCATCGGAAAACGATAATCAACAGTGATCTTATTTACTGCTCTACTGTCAACACACATTCGCCAATAACCATTTTTTTTGGGTACCAAAAGAGCAGGTACTGTCAGTGGACTCATACTCTCCCGTATTAAACCTTTAGTTAACAAGTCATCTACTTGCCGCTGTAACTCCTCATACTCCTTAGGATTCATTCTATAGGCTGCCTTGTTTGGTAGAACAGATCCATGCACAAGGTCTATGCAGTGCTGGATGTCTCTCATAGGTGGAAGTCCATGGGGAATTTCTTCTGGGAAAACATCTTGAAATGTTTCAAGAAGACCTTTCATTATGATAGGCTGCTCATTACTGACTTCAATATCTTCTACAACAACAAGAACAAGACCATCTTTTCTCAGTTCTTGTTTATACTCGGAGTGAGTTAGAAGACCACCATTCTTCAATTTTTAAGTCTTTTCACCAAGCTCAACTTTAGAAGGACCCAAGATGATCTTGGTTCCATCTTTAAAAAAAGTATACGTATTTTTGTAGCCATCATGGATAGTCCTTCTATCATACTGCCAAGGACGTCCAAGGAGCAAGTGACAAACATCCATAGGGGCAACATCACACCAAACGTTCTATAATTTTTTTCCAATGGAGAATGAAAAAAGACAACGTTGGTTTACCTTCATCTCATTGTCTTTTTGCAGCCACGATAGCTTGTAAGGACACGGGTGCTTTTCTGTTTTGAGGCTCAGTTTCTTAACCATTTGAGTGGAAACCACATTTTCAAAACTGCCACCATCGACAATTACATCACACACCTTGCCATTAGAAGTGCATTTGGTGTGGAAGATATTCTTTCGAAGCCAGTCATCCTGTTCTCCACAAAACACGCTCAGATTTTTGCGAACAAAAGGTGATTCTCCCTGGTCCGCATAGGTGATATCATCCCTTTCCTCTGAAATTTGGGTGCTGGTCTGAGAGTCTTCATCAACCACCTCATCAATTTCCTCTTCAATCAGGGTAACAATCCTGCTGTTAGGACAATCAGCGGCTATATGTCCATATCCCTAGCACTTAAACAGCGTCACGAGCCCGTACTCCGAGAACTCTGCTGTTGTTTATGATAAACCTCACTTTCACTATTAGGAATGGTCTTAGGCAAAGGTTTAGCAGCTGGTGTGGCTTTAGAAAAGGAATTATCCCCTTTGTTGGTTGAAGAATCCCGATTGGAGGAACGAAAACTGCTTCCACGAGCTTCTTTTTGCTGCCTTTCAATCTTAAGAGCCAACTTACAAACATCATTGAAAGTCCAAAACTGTTGTAACTGAACCACGTTCCCAATCTCTAGCCTCAAACCCGCAAGATATCGAGCGATAGTTTGTTCTTCTGGTTCTACTAAATCACATTTAATCATCAGATTTTCATATTCTCCTGTAAACTCTTCTACACACAGCTCCCTTTGCTTAAAGTTATGAAGTCTAAGGAAGTTGTTTTGCCGATAGTCTTCTGGCAAATACTTCCTTTTAAGCTCTCTTTTCATCTTTTCCCAACTTACGATTCTTCCTCTACCTTCACGTTCCCTCTGACTTCTAAGATTTTCACACCAGAATGATGTTTGTTTCCTCAACCTTACAGCAGCAACTTTCACCTTGCGATGATTAGAAACTTTCTTTAATTCAAATACACGCTCCACAGTATGCAGCCAGTCAATAAATTAGTCAAGTTGCGACCGACCTTCAAACTCCGGAATATCAACCTTGATATCGAAGTCTTGCCTATGATTATGATTTCTTCTGGGATGAGGAGGGGATTCCTCTTCACTAGAGTGATGGCTTGAGCCTTGGAAGAAAGGATTTCCTTCTTCAGTGCTCTCGTTGGAAAGTTCTTTCTCTTCTTCATGATTATTACGTTGTTCCAAGCGTTGTTGGAGTTCCTGGACCTGTCTAATTAACTCCTCCATCTCAAAGACACGATTCAACGGTTGGCGGCCTCCGCGACCACCCCTACGTCCACCACGTCGTCCAGCCATGGGTTTGTTTTGAGCTTCGAACTCCTCAGCTCTGATACCAATTTGACACCGGACAAAACAACCAAGTGCAATAAAACAAGAAGACACCCCACGACAAACACTCTAGGATACATAATAGTCACCACCTAAAGTGAATCGTAAAGGATTTAGATAAGAAACTCACCACTCGATGGAAATAAACCAAAGAGATACAGAGTAAATTGGAAAAGCTCTCCAAGAGGCTAACTTCATTCAAACTCAAAAGATGCTTGTTACTGTCATCTGATGAAGCTTAAATAGATTACTTGGAACAACCCTCCAAGCCTAGGATTAAAGAGAGTGGTTGGAATTTGGCTGGAAGTGTGGTAAGAGATACATTCTCAAACACTCCCGTGTCACAAGGTACCAGAGAGCATCTTAGTTGGCAACAATCCCTTTTATGTCTCAGTTTGAAGACTATTTAGCCTTAAACTTTAGGTATTTTTTAAGTTCCTAGATGTTATAATGTTCAAGCCCATGATAGGGCTAAAACTGTGTCTGATTATGTACCTTCCTTTTCATAATATATATGCATTTTGGTTTAATAATTTTTTTTTTGCATACATATCATGGCATGTGTTCCTTGTTAATCAATATGTATGCTAAATCAAGTAACTATGTATCAACTATATGTTAAAATTTCCCCTCTTTGTCTTGAAACTGGGATTGACGGTCGGTCGATTTTCATTTTTGCCAATGGCATAACAGAATAGAAAATTTGGATATGGAAAATCCACATGAAATCTTGAAAATCTATATATATATAGTAAACTCTATTTTAAAATTTCATGTCGTCACTATAGGCTTAAAAAGGGAACATATTGAGTTTATCCCCATATCCTCATGACACTTGTGCTTTAATAGAATGAAACCCTGCACAACTTGGCTCTTATATATAAGCGCGAGCCATAATAGTCTGAACTCGTAAGCCATGTGTCAAAGATAATGGTTTTGCATGCTGAGCTCCCCTAACAGTTGTCTATAAAACTTCTCTCTTTCTCTTCTGTTTTTATGTTTTGCTTGCTTGTTTAAGTTAGTGCAGGTGACAATATAAGCTTATCAATCCACCGCTCTTCATGGCCAACTCAAGTGAAACAGTTGATCTAGCAACAGGTTCTGTTATTGATATGAGTAACTTGCAGAAGAATTCTGTGAATCGATCTAGCATTGTTGAAGACATTGGCAGAGCTTGTCAGCAAGTGGGCTACTTTCATGTGAGGATTCCTTGCTAGCTATATTTTGCATTTATTTATGTGTACTTAGTTGATGCCTGGAATTCTATAATTCGTATTGAAACTCAAATGATAATAGAGTTATGAACATATCCTATATTTCTTCTGGCAAACTAGCCATAACCATATCCAACTCATTTTTTTTCAGTCTGTTTTGAAGGTCTAAATCAACTAATAATTAAAACTCATATTTAGTATGCCCGAGCCTCCTCCAGTTCCACAAAAGAATTTTGAGGTTCATGAAGGACCTTCGACCCCGAGGTTGTTGCACCTGTCCATTGCTTTGTAAGATACTGAATCTCGTGTTGCCGCTAAAACCATACCTATATCCCTATCTTCATCCTGACTGAGGTCCACTCCCACATGCCAAACTAATTTCTTTGAAAGCCGAAAGATCTGATGCCTCTTCTTGAGCTGAATGGCAGTCAGAGACAGAGAGCTCCACGCTGTCATTGACCCTAGAAAACACCCCTGAAGACTGCCCAGAAGTCTGTTTGCCAGGGAAAATAAAACCAAAATTGTTCGTCCAAAGGACCTCTAAGCCTGGGGGAGCACCTACGTGTCTGGTGTAGACAATCAACTCTCCAAATGAGAGGCACATAGTTTTGTGGACAAACCATAGACTCCAACACTTTGTTTTGCTGGTGGCTCGAAACCCGGTGGGTAAGTTAGAGATAACGAGCACTTCTGTGTCTGGTTTGAAGACTCGCTCCTTATCAGCCCAGCAGGGGCGCTACAACCCTTGAATTCTACCTGCCCTGCTTTGTTAGTTGTGCCTGATTTGGTGGATCTCTGTTTGAGCATGAACCTTGATCTGGTTGGAAAAACTGAAAAATTAATTAGCCCATTCAGCAGCTCTGTCACGCTGGGCTTTTTTAGCCAGTTGGTGATCCTTGTTGGCCTGCATAGACATCTTGGTCAATAGGGGTCTACGTTGAAGACATCTTCTTCCACAACTTCTAAAACCTTCCAATAATTGCTAGAAGTTTGTTGATCATTATACTTGACCAAATTACGCTTCAAATTGGATGTGGGCCTCTGGCAAGGCGAAAGCCCAACAATACCCTTGTCTTTATCCTAATGAGTTGAGCAAGACGACTCGGACACCGGGTTACCTACTTTACCCACTGAGCCGGCAAGAGAAGCAGGAGAAAGGGGAAGAACTGGGTCTTGCTGGGGGAGACTAATCACTCAGCGTTGGAAACATAGGAGTCGTCTCCTGCTCCTCGCAAGAGGTCAGAGTTGGCGAATACCAGGAAAGTTGTGTGGCCAAACGGAAGAGCAACAGGTGTCCATTGAATCACCGAATCAGGCAACTCTATCAACGATCTCGCATCATTCTTTCTTGCAACGGGATCTGGAAGAAGATGATTTTCCCATACTCAAGACAAGAAATCAATGGGGGAATCCCGGTGGATAGAGGTTGCTGCAAAAGGGTCCTTATTGGCAGCAAAAGTAGGGCTCACACTTGAAAGATCGGTGGTCACTACCTCAACAAAAATTATGTTGCACGAGGGTGGGACAACACTAGGCCCTGGCAAAAGTGAACCCCCATCTCTTCTAACTTGCTGCTTAGGACAAGGATGTGGCACCTTATTTAAAACCACCTCCTTCAAAGCTTGGGCGAGTTGTTTCCAGCCCGTCCCTTTCACATCAGCTGCAAAAATTTAAATAACACATGCCAATATGATATTTATTTATTTATCATATTGGCATCAGTAGAGACTAATCCTTATGTAATTTTTTCATTGATTAGTTATATATTTCAAAACATTTCTCTCACTTTTATAGGTCGTGAATCATGGAATAAGTGATTTGATCATTGAAGACGCTATTCAATCAGCTATGGGCTTTTTCAATTTACCATCAGAGGAGAAGAATGAATACATGTCATCTAATATTGAAAACCCCGTGACATATGTAGTCAACAGTAGAGAGTTGCTCAAACATTATTCACATCCGTTGGAAGACTATATAGAATTATGGCCGCATAACCCACCTAACTATAGGTACGTGCCACTTATTTTTCTTCTTGAGTTTTAATATAAAATCGTTTCTATTGATTATAGTAAGACAATGTATATATATAAATTTGAAACTACAGTCTCATTAACCTTCAAAAAATTCTGAAATCTCAGATTCAACCCCTTCTATAAGATGGTTATTAATATGTTTTTGTATCAGAGAAAAAATGGCAAAGTATGTCAAAGAAGTGAGGACATTGGCCATGAATTTGTTAGCAGCCATAATGGAAAGCTTGGGATTGCCACCAACTTACATGCATGACAAATTTGAGGAAGGCATTCAAATCATGGCCATAAATTGTTACTCTCCTTGGGGCCCTATAGGTTGTATGTCGAGTATACAAGAACATACTGATCACAGCATCATCACCATCCTTCTGCAGAGCACTCCAGGGGGGAGGCTTCAAGCAATGAATTATGACGATGGAAAATGGAGGGAAGTTCCTAAGCTACATGGTGCATTTGAAGTAATTGTAGGTGACCTTCTTAAGGTACTATCTAATGGTTTGTACAAGAGTGCCATGCATAGGGTGATAGAATGCACTTCAGAGACAAGGATATCCATTGCCAGCTTTCACAACCTAGCTATGGATGAGATGATCAAACCAGCTGAAGAGCTTGTGGATGAAGAACACCCCAAAAGATATAAAGAAAATTGTCTTAGAGACTTCCTCAACTTTGTTGCATCCAAAAAGGAAGCAAAAATGTTTCTTGAGTCTCTCAAGTTCTGAGGCATTTCATAAGTTTTGGTGAGTCTTCATTTCCTATAAAGCTATGTGGTCATACATAAATTTGTACTTTTAATAAGTTTGGGATCAACAATGGCATTTGGTTACTTTCTTCCTTTATAACTTGTTTCGAAATTGAACTTGGAATTGTCAACTTTTTTTTTATGTTTATTGTGAAATGAATCACTCCAAAAATATTCAAATAGGGGGTGTTAGGAATTTTTGTAAGCAGAATTTCGATAGGAATCTCACTTATAAAACAAGACTACGAATTCTAGTAAGTTAATGTGTAGGAGGAATATTTGAAATGGGGAAATCCAAACATCATAAATATCTGGGTATGGATACCAACCCGAATCCTTTAAAAAAACATTGAATTTTAACCCAAACAAGTTAAAACACCAAATGGCAATAAGACCAAACTTCACTCATGAAGACCAAGTCAAAAGTGTGACGACCAAAATCCAAGTCAGCTCAAGTCAACCAGAGGTTGGTTAAGTTCAATGACAACATCATGAGCATTTGAAGATCGAGACCATACAACTAAGGCATGCTAGGAAATTCCAATTCTGAATTTCAGTCTAGCATAATCGACTATGGCATAAGCCATATATCTGCAAATAATTATAGTCGAATATGGTAGCTTCAACAAGCCATTTTAAATTTAAAAGTTGGAGTTATGGACAAAGTTGACTACACCTCTCTAGGAGTAGAAAATTGCATGTAAATAGGCTCGAAGACTTCACTCTAAACACCAAGAGAGACCACTACACCATTTTTCAAGAACAATTTTCAAGATGCTCCAAAGGAAGATATTTAGCTTTGTATTCTTACGAGGGTTATTTAAAAAAATAAAAAATAGAGAAAAAGGTTCAAACAAGTTGTGTGCTAGTAGATGTCTCCATCGGAGAGTTGCTAAGTCTTCAAACATTCATCTCATCTTGAGATTAAAGCCCCCATTCTTCCTTCGAGTGAGGGAGTAATGGTAAATAGCATATTGCCTCTCTATCCTATAAATAAGTGTCCTTAAAAAGAAAGAAATTTGAGTTTAAAGCTCGTTGAACTCAACTCTATCCTTTTGTGGGTTTCAAAGTCATTGAGTGTTTCTAGTAGGCCACGCGAGGCCACCGTTGTAGTTTTGAGAGAGGTGATATCGTTAGAGCAAGTTTTGCACATTGGTTCATGGATAATTCAGTAAGAAAAATCATGACACATTTACCCTTCCACCGAGGAAGTAGCCAATCAGAGCTAACCAAACTCTGATTCAGGTCAACCTCGTTATATCAGTCTCTTGTGTCAGGTTTGCCTTCCTCTTCTCGTTCTTCTATTTGCCTTCAAGCATTCTTAGCTAAATTTATTTTGTGCTTAGTGATCCATTATCTTTGATCTCACAACTTGCATGATTAATATTTAAAAATTGAGGAGTTTCAAATACTCTTATCTGTCAGGTAAATTTATTCTAATTAGTACTTGATATTTTTCTTATACAACTAGTGACTCGATTTGATTATAACTGACTTTTCTTTCAAGTCAAATCTAGGTATTTCAATTGCTATTCCCTCTCAAGTGAATCAACTAAACACGATAGTGGAAAACTACTGTAATTATCTAGGGTTACACCATTGTTCCCCAATATTTTTAGGCGAAGAGTTACGAAATGCTACAAATTGCGCTTGAGATTTTTTTAAATCTAGATCGATTTTCAAAAAGATTACATTCAGCCCCTCTAGTCTCAATAGCCTAGCAATTCCAATTGGAATAAGAACAATATTGTTCTAATTGAGCTCAACCTCCCAAGTTAGATCTTATGATTTTACGCTATGGTTATTGATTTTGGAGATTGCTATGCTTATCTTGATGAAATGCCATGTGAACTTTTTGCGCTATTACAAATATCCATGTTAGGATGATACTGATGATGATACTTTAGCTACATTCCATGCTCTATTAACGATTTTCCTCCTACTTTAAATGATTTTCATGCTTCCAGTTAAAGTTCATTTCAACAGAATGAAGCATAAAGAAGGAACATAGACCTACAAGAAACAACAACAAATGTATTGTTGCAAAACAAAGAACTGTCTCGGTGTTTTGGGGTTGAAGATATGATACAGTGTGATATTTCTTGGGTACTCGCTATACAATTAGCTTATATATTGGTTAAACAAGTCCAAACCAAACAAGGAATACTTATTTCCATAGGAAAATGTTTCTATATTACTTTCCTTGTACCCAGTGAAAACTTTCCTATTTTAACTAAACAAGGAATGGTTACTTATAATATGAAAATATTTTCATATTACTTTCCGTGTCCCACAAAGATAACTTTATTGTTTTAACTAAACAAGGAAAGTCTATTCCTAATAGAAAAATATTTCCTTATTAATTTCCTTTTCCCACGAGAACAATTTTCTTATTTTAACCAAACAAAGAAACCTACTCCTAATAGGAAATGATTTCGATATCACTTTCCTTATCCCATAAGGAGAACTTCTCTATTTCTAACAAAAACAGAATTGGAAACCTTCTAAATTTCATCCCAAGCCTCAAGTTCCCAAAAGAGGATATCTTGTATCACTTGACAACTAGCATAGTCGTTTTGGAGGAGAATCAAAGTACACAAGGAGCATCACGCTATGTAAGTACTTTTACTCACATAGACTTTGTTCTGTTGCGTTAAGTTAGATACTTTCCAACTTAGGGTTGACATGTTAGTATGTCCAAACTCTTTAAGTTGGGATTTCATGCAATGTTTTCATTGAAATACATGTTTTGTAAAACCCAGTTTGCTATACGTTAGTATTTTTTTTTTAAAGCTAGTGATATTTGATATTCACGTAATTAATACATAATATATCATTTAATTTATATATGTTAGTGTTTCGATTATTATATTTTATTCTAATTATTTCATTTTCATGTCTTTGTAGGAATTTGAGCGTGAACGATGAAATCCCATTAAAGCGACAATTTGAGGAATGATCAATTGATTGATTCTAATAGTGGTACAAAGTAGCGGGTCACATATCTAAGCCTAACCTAAACAAACCTAAGCCCACCTAATTTAACCTAAGCCCAAAAGCTAACCTAAAAACCCAAACCCAACATAACAAGGAAAGGGAGAAAACCCTATTGAGGGGATCTTTCCCTTCTCCTCCGAGAATCTTTTTTCTAGGTTTCCTCCTCCCTTCCAGGCCTCTCCTCTCCTCCTTGGAAGAGACATAGAGACTTTCATCTCTTGCCACTAACCAACCACCATAACCACGCCATCTTCACCATCTTACATCCTCGCCCCCTACGGCCTCTCTCCCTCACGTCCTCGCGCACAAAACAGGGAGCACCTCTCTGTCATCCAGTTCCGTCACGACAAACAACATCACCATCCACCACCATCAGACGCCACCTCTTCCTCACCCTATTTGCACAACCATAGACCACCATCACAAACAACACAACAACAAGGCATCGCAAGTGCCATCACGACCCCCTGTTCCTCTTTCCGCCACCTCGTATTCCTTCATGTTTTCCTCTCTCTCGACCACCGTCCCACCGGCCAAACAAGCAGCTCACACGCCACCTCGCGACAGAGCCAGACAGACCAGCCCGCACCACCGTCCACACACGAGCCAACCGGCAACCACCACCATCATCCGTCACGTCTCTCTCTTCCTGTTCTTCTTTTCAGCAGCTCGCACAACCGGAGCAGACAGGAGCAGCTGAAACAGAGCTCCACTGCCCATGTTTCTCTCCTCCATTATCTTCCTCCTTTTCATCTCTCTCGTTTCTCCCTAACCTATCTTTTTCTCTATCTTGCAGGTGATCTTCATCGGAGAAGAAGAAGCAGGACGACGAGGAAGCTCGCAAGAACGAAGGCGCGGCTCCCTGGAGACTAAGACGCGGGGAAAAGAAGATGGAAACAACTGTTTTTCAAACAGTTGGCTATTGGCACCCCAGATCCTATCAAAGCCACCACTATGCATTTGCAGCTATTTTCTCGGAATGTGTGTTCATGCTGAGATGGATTCCACCTACACCAGTGTTGTGACCACCACCACCATGATCTTCTAAACCCCGTGCCGAGGCGAAGATGAAACCACAGGGTTTCCTATAGTTTGTCGTATCTGAATTTATTGTTTTCTATATGCTTGAATGTTAAATACAATTAATTTCTGAATTTCAATAATTTGCTTTCACCGATTATATCCGAAATAATTATCTAGACTAATCGGTAGTTAGAAGTTCCCTTTGTTGATATTCGAAGCCTACTTTAATCAATTAATTTGAATATGTGATTGTGTGTGCCGTAAGAAGATATGCAATGCTAGGGGTTTATAATTAGTTAAAATAAACTTGTGACTGTGTGTGCCGTAGAAAGACATGTAATGCTAGGGGTTTATGCCTTTGCTGAAATCAGTTGCTAACTTAGATTAATCTTTGGATTAGTTGTATTGATTCTTGAAAACAATAATTTGGATTACACGAATCTCGAAGAACCTGTGGTGGATTCGATGTCTCGGTCCACTTTCTTATCATCTTATCAGTTTAATCTTTAAGTATTCAATTTCATTATCTTGATTTAGTAACTTACATCTGTTGCAACCCCAACTCTAAATTAGTTTAAATAAGTCTTAGAATTCGACTATCTCATCAATCCTCGTGGGATCGACCCGTATTTGCCACTGTCTACTAGTTAAGCAGTCATGCACTTGCGGTATTACAAGTAGGGTTTATTAGCTTATTAATTTAGGTTAATAAAGTCTCCACCAATATTTTTAAAGGATTTGCATCATATGCATATTTTTTACAAAGATAAATTATTTTCATTATACAAATGCATGTTTTTCCACTTATTACACATCATAATCTTGGAGTTGGTTTTGTCACATTAACTTGTCTACATTTTTTTAATATGAGTCATTTAGCTTGACGGATGATCGGGGGACCCTAGCATACATGAGAGCCATATTGGCATTAACACAAGGGTTACCAACTTTAAACATCTAAAATATATGCGGATGTCATATATTTACGACCAACGCTTGATCAACAAGTTAGTCGATAATATTTGATCAACTTGTTGTGATCCCCACTTCACGAAAATGTAAATTTTATTAGTGAATATGTGTTTGACCAGTACTAAATGGGCAATGTGGAACTCCATATCAAGGAGAAGAGAAGAAGAAGAAAAATAATAAGAAGAGAAAGACGTGTGGCGGGGTGGTGCCATTGGTGGTAAAGAAGATAAGATAAGAAAAGAGGAGAAAATAAAGAACAAATTAGAAGAAAAGAACAACAACAACAAAGAAGAAGAAGAGGAATAAAGGAATGTATATAATTTTGGATCTTTTAGTTTTTAGTAACAAACAAGAGTTCTCAAATTGTGACTCTTCCCTTGTTTTTTTGGACAGTGAAAGGAGTTTCTAATTGTTTGTACTATCATTTCTTAGTTTGAGGTGGATAACTCGTCCCTTGTTTATTTGGACGGTGGAATGAGTCACTAATTGTTTGGACTCTCATTTTCTAGTTTGGGGTGGAGAACAAGACTCGTCTTTCCTAGTTTGAGGTGGAGAACAAAATGTCTTCATTTAAGACTCTTGTTTTCCCATAAAAGCCTTGGTGATTGAAGGAGAAATAGAGGAGTTGATGTGGTTTCTGTGTTGCATTTATGTTGTGTCTGCGCTACTGCAACTGTGCTGATTTTCTGTGGTGCGTGACTGTTGCATTACTATTGCATTTTGTGTGCTGCTGAGTTTGTGCGTAGTTGCTGCATTGGTGAGGCAGTTGATTTTCCATTAAGAAGCTATTCGTTAGTGAAATTTTGAATCTTCTTATCGTATTCTTGGAATTAATAAGAAGTAGTACCATCGTCACCCGTGGAATAAGAAAGTTGTCGAACCACGTAATATCTTTGTGTTTTTTGCGTGCTATTGTTATTATTATGTTGGTGCATTTGTGTGTTATTGATAAACAAGTGATATCAGAGCCACTATTCTAATCTTTGGAGGTAGAAGATGGGTAAAAGTTCAAGTTCTTTGGATTCAAAGTTTGCAAGGGGGTTCAATTTATGGAATCGAGAAGTTTAAAAATAATAATAACTTTTGTTTATGGAAAACCAGCAAGGATGTTCTCATCAAAGAGAAGTTGTACAAGGCGTGAAAAGATGGATAATGATGAATGGGAAGAACTTGATTTGAGTACTTGTAGCACAATTCATTTGTGCTTATCGAAAGATGCGATCTACAATATACTAAAAGGAAACCTCAGCAAAGGATATTTGGGAAAAGTTGGAGAGCATGTATTGAAGAGATTTATATTAAGAAAAAGAGAAATTCTAAGTGTCGAGGAAATGAGCGAGGGAAATGAGGTGGCGGAACCGTTCACCCCACTCGAGATGCGTGCATTGACTTTTCGCGCAAGCATCCCGAGTGGGGTGAACGGCTCCCACCCCCGCCACCTCACTCCCCTCGCCCATTTCCTTGCAGTGTAGAATTTCTCTAAGAAAAAACTCTACAAGTTCAATATGGATCCGGGTAAGTCTATAAACGAACATGTTAATGACTTTTGCAAAATTGGCACTAATTTGTCTAACTTCGGAGATGAAGTCGATGATCAAGATAAAGCTATTATGTTATTTTGTACCTTGCTGATTCGTATAATACAATAGTTGATATTCTCTGGCATGGTAAACAAGAGATTACGTTTGATGAGGTTACTTCAACCTTGCTATATAAGGCTGCTAGGAAGCAGGATGCTAGTGATGAGGTTCAAGCTGAAGGCTTGGTTGCAAGTGGAATGGCAGAGTATAAAGTTTATGGGGAAAACATGAATCACTCCAAATATGAAAATTATGATGATTCTAAATGTTATTATTGTCATGAGATTGGTCACATAGCGAAGGATAATTGTCCTAAGTTTAAGGCTAATGAAAAGATGAAGAGGAAATTGTTAGAAAATGAAGCAACGTTTGTGGCTCAAGCATCCAATTTTTCTAATGTGTATGAGGTGTTGAGTTACTTCTAGTAATTATCTATCAGATAGATGGTCATTAAACTTGGGGGCCATGTATCATATGTGCCCTTATAGGGATTGGTTCACTTCCTACAAATCTGTAGAATGTGGAAATATTTTGATGGGTAATGACTTTGCTTGCAAAACTATTGGAGTTGGTACATTTCGTGTTTAGATGTTTGATGGAGTTGTTATATTTTTGACAGATGTTATACATGTTCCTCATTTGCGTAATAGTTTGATTTCTTTGAGTGTTTTAGAATCTAGTGGGTACAACTTTACCAGTGAATGTGGGATTTTGGAGGTGTTCTATGATGACCATCTTATTGTAATAGGCAAGAGACATAGGAATTTGTATTTCCTTGATGATGATGTGGATTAGGTGGAGTATTATTACTCCAAAGAAGTCTATTATAGATGATAATGTTGCTAATGATGAAGTAAAAATTAATTATGTGCCAGGTATAGTGGATGAAGAAGTTCTAGTTGTGGAACAAGATCAACAACAAACTGAGTCATCCTTTATGATGCATTTTTCTCTCCGGTAGTGAAACATACCTCAATCTGGGTCCTTTTAGTTTTAGTTACACATTTTGACTTATAGTTCAAGCAATTAGATGTTAAATTTGAGTTTTTGCATGGATTTGGATGAGTATCAACCTGTTGGATTTGTAATTGTTGGCAATGAAAATTTTGTGTGCAAATTGAAAAAACCTTTTGTATGGCTTGAAACAGTCACTGCGGCAGTGGTATAAGAAGTTTGACACATTTATGTTGACACTAAAGTATGCATGAAGTGAGTATGATTACTATATGTATTTTTGTAGATTTGATGATGTTTTGGTCAAGTTTGTGCATTTTCTCAACTTGACCAACATTTATTATTGCTAAGGCCCTTCGGGGCATTACGCCTTTAGGGCGTTGTGTGGTAGTGATGGTTTGAATCTTGGCGAAGCATCGATTTCATGCCAAAGTAGATATATATGGGAGTGGCCTGAAATATGAGCCAAAGTGAAGATTGTAGAATTTTGGCTCATATTGGTGTTTAATAACAAAAAAAATCACAAATTGTGACTATTCTCTTGTTTGTTTTGGACGGTGAAAGGAGTTTCTAATTGTTTGTATTGTCCTTTCCTATTTTGACATGGAGAACTCTTGCATTATTTGTTTTGGACCGTGGAAGAAGTTTCTAATTGTTTGGACTCTCCTTTCCTCGTTTGGGTTGGAGAACAAGACTATTTTTTCCTAGTTTGAGGTAGAGAACAAAACTTCCTAATTTAGGACTGGTGTTTTCCCATAAAAGCCTTGGTGATTGAAGGAGAAATGAGAGGAGTTGATGTGATTTATGTGTTGCATTTTTTTTGTGTCTGTGTTGCGTTTCTGCTACATTTATGTTGATTTTTTGTGCTACATAATTGTTGTGTTTTGTGTGCAGCTGCTTTTCTGGTAATAAACTATTCATTAGTGAAATTTTGTATCTCCTTATTTTATTTTTGAAATTAATAAGATGTAGTATCATCATCACTCGTGGAGTAGGCAAGTTACCGAACTATGTAATATTGTTATGTTCTTTGCATGCTATTGTTATTATTGTGTTGGTGTATTTGCGTGTTATTGATAATGGAAAGGTGGTGCGGCCGGTGGTGGTGGTTGTTATTCCTAAGAGAGAAGATAGGAGAAGAGAAATAAATACACATTTTATTGGCAATGTCATTTAGCACATCCAAAAAGGGTAGTGGCATCCTTCAACAAAAGTGATGGTGTCAAAAAGTTGTTGTCGAAAAGAAATGCATGCTAATGCTTTATGGGAATATATATGAATACAAAGGGTGTGCAAACATGGTCTGGATAAAAACTAACTAAATCATGACAATGATGAAGACGAACAATAATAATTAACATTCACCAGTATTGAGTGTCTGCTATGCGTGTCTGCACATTCATTTTTTTTTTATGTCAATCATGTTTATAACTTTAGGATCTCGAATGTTTTAATTTATACGAACGTGAATTTACAAAAAAAAAAAAAAACATTAAATAATCTAACTTAAGGAGGGAAAAGAAAACACATTAATATTAAAGTCATTACTTGAGAAAACTTGACTTAGAGGTGATTATAATGGCAACAACTATTTGGCACCACAACTTACTCTCACACACACCACCCACTTAACTTTTTCTTTCACACACCACGCACTTTCTGTCCTACTCCACAGTTCTCTTCCACACCACCCATAAAAGGAAAATTTTAATTTGTTTTCCTTTCCCAAATTCAAATGATAGAAAGCTCCCTCTTCTCTTCTTCGATCCTTCCTCTTATTTTCTTCGATTGAAAGCTCCATCTCCATTTTCTTCGATCGAAATCTCCCTATCCCTCTCCCTTCCCAACTAAACCATCAATCTCTCCCCCAATCTCTCACATTCCACTTCCATTCGACTCTCCCAAAAGGGTTCATCAATCGAGCGCGTGACAGCGAGAGATTGAGGAGATGGTGTTGTGATTGATGAGGAGATACAAAACATAAAAACAAAGTATTGTCCCTTACTTTTGACCAACTTTGACGCTTGATTGAGACCGATTCTAAAGCTCATAAAAACGCAAAAAATGTAGTGCTCTGAGTTATCACCTAAAAATAAACACAATTTGAATCACCTAAAAATGTTTTAAAATGAGCAAGTTATAGTCATGTTACTAAAGTCACTCAAATCTCTTCGGTAAAGAAAACAAGGTATTGTCTCTAACTTTCGACCAACTTTGACACTTGATTGAGACCGATTATCAAGCACATTAAAATCTACCTATTCCACATCATTGATATTAAAGTCATTACTTGAGAAAACTTGACTTAGAGGTGATTATAATTTAAGGAGGGAAAAGAAAACGCATTGATATTAAAGTCATTACTTGAGAAAACTTGACTTAGAGGTAATTATAATGGCAAAAATTATTTGGCACCACAACTTACTCTCATCCACACCACCCACCTATTTTTTCTTGCCCTCACCATGCACTTTCTGTCCCACACCGCAATTCTCTTCCATACCACCCATAAAAGGAAAAATCTAATTTGTTCTCCCCTCCCAAATTCAAATGATAGAAAGTTCCCTCTCCCTTCCCAACTTCCTCTTATCTTCTTCAATTGAAAGCTCCCTCTCCCTTCCCAACTTCCTCTTATCTTCTTCAATTGAAAGCTCCCTCTCCATCTTCTTCGATCAAAATCTCCCTATCCCTCTCCCTTCCCAACTAAACCATCAGTCTCTCCCCCAATCTTTCACATTCCACTTCCATTCAACTCACTCAAAATGATTCATCAATCGAGTGCACGATGGTGAGAAATAGAGGAGATGGGACTACAATGGTGTCCATTACAATGGCCACACTGCCAGTCTCCCTTCTTTTCATCTCTTCCCAAAACAGCCTAACACTCACTCATTCGAAACATAAAACAAGGTATTGTCTCTTGCTTTCGACCAACTTTGACGCTTGATTGAGACTAATTCTAAAGCTCATAAAAACACGAAAATGTAGTGTTCTGAGTTATCTAATGAACACAATTTGAATCAACTAAAAATGTTTTGAAATGAGAAAGTTATGGTCATTTTACTACAGTCGCTTAAAATTATCCGTCATTTTCTCCCCCAATCTCTCCCATTCCACTTCCATTTGACTCATAAAAAAGGGTTCATCAATCAAGAGCACGATGACGAGAGATGGAGGAGATAGGGTTGCGATGGTGACCATCACAATGACCACACCGTCGACCTCCCCACTTTTCCTCTCTTCCCAAAACAAACTAGCACTCACTCATTCAAAACATAAAAACATTGTACTATCCCTGACATTTGACCAACTTTGACGTTTGATTGTGACCGATTCTTAAGCTCATCAAAACACGAAAAATTGGTACTCTGGGTCATTTAATGAACTCAATTTGAATCACCTAAAATGTTTTGAAATGAGCAAGTTATGATCATTTTTACTAAAGTCGCTCAAATATGTTCGATAAAGAAAACAGGGTACTGTTTCTGACTTTCGACCAACTTTGACGCTCGATTGTGACCGATTGTTAAGCTCATCAAAACACAAAAATGTAGTACTCTGAGTTATCTAATGAATCGCCTGAAAATGTTTTGAAATGAGCAAGTTATGGTCATTTTTCTAAAATCACTCAAAACAATCCAACAACGACCAAGTTGCAAAGGATCATGCAAATATAAGTCACTCACTCGCATGACCCTCTACAAATGCAAGTGGGAGACTTAAACTCGTAGTGGATCATGCGAGTGAGAGAAATACACTCCTCAAATACTCTCCTAGGTCCATTCCATCCAACCTTTGGATATTGAATACAGCTGCTTAGATGGACTGAACCGGAGTGAAGCGAAAATAAGTCTTCATGCAAGGTGGAGGCGATGGACCAGAGAGAAAGCAATTCTTAATACGAGATGGAGGCAACGGGAATATTAAGTAGGAACAATATTGTAGCGTTCGGGCATGGTTTGGTGAGCCCTATAGGGTCAGTCGTGTAGCCTTCGGACATGGATTAATAAATAAATAAATAAATAAAAAATGTCAATGACCCAATAAAACTAATAATTAAAAATAAAATAAAAAGGTCCATTCCATGTCGACAAAGCCACCAACTTTCATCCAAGAACTATGGGTTTTAAACATAAATGTCAAGGCAATGCAATGAGTAATGAAAAAGGAAGGCGGTTTATTTTCACCTTGGGGTTAATTTGGAGAATCATCATCTTCCCCTAATCATTTTCTCTATCGCCAACCCCACAAACTCTATCTATAAAGCTCTCTATATCCTAAGTTTATGAGAAAGAAGATGACTTTGGGATGGTGATTCATCCCCAAATATATTCAAATTAAAACAACCCTTAATTTTTAGTAGTAATGCATTGCCTCGAGATTTGTGCACTCGACACATGCCTGTAGAGAGTATTAGGTTCTTCCATTACATTTCTCTTAATATAAGAATTTCCCTAACTAAGTAAAGTAGTAATTTTCTTCTCATTCACAGAAGAGGTAGAAGTGTCAAAAAAATCTCAAAGGGACGCCCAAACAAGGCAACGTAAAATTTTTCATCTTTTTCGCATAAAAAATAAGGTAGCTAGCAAAGATGATAGTGTCCCCAGTTTCTGTTTTGAGAGTTAAGGCTTTTGCAGGATATGTTTCATACTTGAACTGGAGACAATAGGCTTTTGCAGGATATGTTTCATACTTGAACTGGAGACAATCTTTTGTAGGAATAGATCAAAATGATGAGACTGACATCCAACAAACAAGAGGTTACTTCATCAAAAGAGAAAGGAAACTTCATCATGTCCCATGCTACTGCTGTTTTATGCTTAATTTTCCATTATGATTTCCAGACTGATTGCTTATGTGATAATTTTAGCAGTTACAATGTTCATTTTGATGTTGGTACATTTGTTACTCCTAGAGACTGCTTCTTGAGTAATAACAGTTTCTACTATTATTAGAAATAAAAGAAAAAAAAATTGAAAGGGACCGTCGGAGACTTTTCTTATCATTTTATGTATTGGCCTACTTGGTTCATTGTAGAGAGCGGATTCCCTCATCAAACAATACTATTGGTTTAAATAAGATATATCCTCGATTAAGACCAGATTTTCTTGTGTCTAACGTCAATCAAAGTAGTTTATGTGCTGTTGTCATGCAATTGAATTTGAAGAAAAAGACGCCAACTTATAATTTAAGCAAAACAAAATTTTGTAAGGTGTATGTTGACTGAAATTATTCAAGGACTCAAACAATGTTTGCCGATTAATAAATTTTTAATGAGTTAATAAAATAAGCTATTATTTAAATGTTTTGATAAAATGATGATGAATAGTTCAGTATTAAACCAACTACTACCAAATCATACTATTATTAAGATTAGAGATGGCTAAGGTTTGGTACAACACTTACCTACCAATGCACTCCATAATGGAGTTGGCCAGAAGGAAAACATTATTCTTTCAAGTGAAGAATCTTTGACAACTAAGGTTATCTTCCCAACTCAGATTTGAGTTTTTGAGTGAAAGGTGTAAGGGCCTTCCCCAGTAGTTCTGTTTCGATTTAGTCATAATCATGCTATTAACATTCCAACAACTCAAGTAAACGCCGGCTAATTAAAACATTGTAGTTTGTGATGCATGCCCTGCTTAAGTTTGTTCATTGTCAATAACAAATATGTAATACCCAGTCCAATGAGTGTGTTTGGTTAAAAAAAATTTGCGAAAGTAAGGAGGGAGAGAAATGAAAAAGGAAGAGAAAATGAAATTGGTTACATGGGAAAAGCACAGAGTATGGAAACAATCCAAAATTTTCAGATGATTAAAATCTGTTTTTCAATGGGTGGTTTGAGGTGGTGGATGCCTACCGTAAACTTAAATGTTGCAATCAAGAAGAACTCAGAAGCAATTGCAGAAAAAACCATTAAACATCATATTCAAAACACCCTATTTTCTCCAGTTCATATCATAATTATATTTTATCGAAATTAATCACACAAAATTCTCATTTCCTAATTCAAATCATGATGATGATGGTCCTTAAACAAGCCTATTTTTATTTTTTTTATTTTTTTTATGTAGACAGGTATCTTATTCTCTACTAGACAAGAAATAAGGTGCATTAGGAAGACTTGAGTAAGGTGACAATTGACATACGATGTCTCCTAATCACTCCATTTGTTTGGTTTTGAACTCTACACATTAACTAATCGAGTTTTTAAATGAATTATCTATTGACCTTCGAAATATGTATATGTTTTTAAACGAAAGTATGACCCAAATTTTAGTGCACCATGACTCAGGAAGTTATGTATACGTTTTATCTAATTAGACCAAAGTCTAATATTTGCAAAGTGGTCTGTCATGGAAATAGGCAGAGAACTTCTACAAGTCGATCAGTAAGAACAATAAGAAACCAGCACTCATTGTCAATCCTTCGTTTCATCTCACCTAACCAGAAACGGCTGCTACGTGCCCTGCCATATATTGTTTGCTCAATCGGCTTGGCTCATGCACAATGAATCCATATCACTATATTATTAGTACTAGGAAATGGAAATACTTTAAGGTCTTTAATTACTGTAACAAGCATAAAGTACTATAATCTATAGTCAAATTCATCAAATTGTATCGCGCTGATAACTGGTTATCCCAAACAACTTGTATAAAATGCATATCGATCAGGGCAGGCATATAAAATCAGGACCAAATCAAAAACCTTGTTTAATTAATCATGTATATTTTATCATTTCCACTAAGCAAAACTTGCAGATAGTTGTGGACCAAGTGAAACCCCCATTAGAGTCATGGCTAAGTTAAGAAGTCATTGTCATGGAGTGCACATGAAGTCTAAATGAATTAGGTAGAAAATATCAGATTAGGAGCACAAGTTAATTAATTGCATCTTCTTCTTTCTTTAATAAACAAACAAATGTTGAAGAAGACAACTTTGATAGTAGAAAGAAACTACTACTCTCTATATATATATAACAAGGTAGGAAAGCCTTCCTCTCATTTGTACCCTTTCTTCATCTTCTTCTCTTTCTTAACACACTTGTTGGTAGAATTAAGCAATGGCCATCAAAGCAGCTTTCCTTGTTTTCCTCCTTGTCTTGCCTGCATGTTATGCAGTAGATTACACTGTTGGTGACACAAATGGCTGGACACAAGGTGTCAACTATGCTAGTTGGACCTCCGGCAAGACCTTCAATGTTGGTGATAGACTTGGTAAGTATAACTTTCATATACGGTTTACGCAGGGGTGTAGCCAAGAATTTTACATTCCCTGAAGAAGACAATATTATGTTTACTATATGTATGTGTTTCACATCCATCTCTCAGAATTTTCAAAAACTTCTGTGTAGAGATTGCAATTTTGATCAGTAATATTTGTCCTAAATTTTTTTTTCCTTCATTCTCTTTGGAAAATTTTATTCTCCAAATGTTTAACAATTTCATAAATGGTTTATCAAAAGAACCCATACAATTGTCCACTCTTGGAAGCTGAAAACTGTGTTTGAATCGGTATAACACCCTATGTTAGGGGGCTATGAGGCTGGGAGTTTCAAGTATGGGTCAGCAAGCTACTAAGGGAGATTATAGTCTTAGATCGCTTGGGTCATGAACAGTGATGTGTTATATATATGCTAGTTTGGATCTTCATAATACTACGAGTTTTAAAGCCGTACAAGCCTTGTGATCCAAAAGGGCCCAAACCCAGTCAAAAGTGTGCTAACGAAGATGTGCTATGTATGTGCGGGCTTAGATCTCCATAGTAATTACTTGTCTTTCCAGTAATTCAAATTGTCAATCACTTAATCAACAATTGACAATAAGTTTTAAAAGTAAATACATATGGTAGCTTTTATTTTATTTTTTCATTTCAAATCCTGAACTAATAACAAATTTGATGTTCTTCAAACAGTGTTCACTTATGGAGGATCACACAGTGTGGATGTAGTGAGCAAGTCTGATTATGATAACTGTGCCACTGGCAATGCTCTTCAGAGTTACAATGATGGAAACACTGCTATTCGTCTTAACAGTACTGGCTCAATGTATTTTGTATGTCCAACCATCGGTCACTGCAGCGGAGGCATGAAACTCGCCGTCTCAGTCTCATCGGGAACCCCCACTCCTGGTGGTGCAACACCAAGGCCCGCAACTCCATCACCATCTAAACCAAGTGGAGCCTCTAGTAACCTCTTCAACATTTACTTTATGGGGCTTGCAGCTTGTGTTATGTATGCATTTATAGGTTAAGCTAGGTAAGAGGCAGTGCTGATGATGATGAGTGATCCATGTGTTTGTTCCTATTGTTGTTTTTGTGTATGATCGATTTATCCATGTTTGGTTTAGAAGCTTTTCGAATCATTTGATGAATACATGCTTGGTTGGAAGATTGGAAGATCAATGTTGTTGTCACACACATATATATATATTTATTTATTTTAGTGCTTATTGGATTTTGTAATTAGTTGCACTTGCAATTGTAATTTTTTTATGCGCACAATGGAAAAGGCTTGGTAATAATAATTGAGACTACCGCGCTCCGCCCCTTTCTTTTCTTCTCCACCTATTCTCTGTTTAATACGCGACTGACTGCCTCACCTCCTCTATTCCTCTCCTTCTCTCTCTGTTTGATTTATTTTTCATTGTCACCAACAACCTCAACCTCTCTTGTCTGTTTTGAGGAAGAAGAAAGTTTTTTTTAGTATTTTCTCGAGATGAATTCATATATCGAGGTTTAGTTTTGTATTTTTTTCATAGGAATTTTCTGGAGATACATGAAAATTTTGACCTATCAATTTTTTTTTTAAGATATTTGTTTGTATCTCGAGATTCATTCGTGGATTATTGTTTAAAGATATTTTGGTAATCGACATGAGCCTTTTGACATTCAATGTGTTTTGACTGCTAGTCCTGAGGGAGATTGCAATAGTGATCGATGTTGAAGGTAACCTCTAATTAGCTATTTTTTATAAGAGACAAACAATAATGCTAAGAAACCAGGTTTCGTAGCCATATTGAGGTGTATATCCACCTAGGAATGACAGTGGACCGAGTTTTCACAGATATCCGCCCCACCCAAACCGTTTGGAGCGGATTTGAATTTACATTAACAAATTTCATGACGAATTTGAGAATTCAAATTATACTCATCCCAAATTCAAGGTGAATACGAATTTAACCGCATCCACCCCACTGAATAGTTAATTCAAATAAATAAAATACATGCCATGTGACCAACCCTCTCACCCACCCATCTTGTACAAAGAGACAAGATTTGTGTACCCATCATATGACCCTCCCACCCACCCCAATTACAATTAAAAAGTCTAGATCCCTTATATACCTTTTCCTTTCTCTTTCTTCAATTTCATTTTCACACAGAGAGAGACATCTCATTTCATCCATCACACATAACACAAAAAACCAAAAAAACCCACTCACACAAGAACAGAAAAAGAAGAAGAAGCCCCCAACTCCCAATAGCCGCAAACTGTTGTGCATCATTATCATCATCTTTTTTTTATAAAAAAAAAAAAAAAAAAAACAACAACAACAACTATTTTGCTTTCTTTAGTGGCACCCATTGAATTTATAAGGAAGGTGGCTCAAAGAAGAACATAATAGATTAGTAAATCAAATGAAATGAAGTAGATATTATGCAAAGAGTGAAAATATCAGAACATGATGGGTGGTTTGTGGGTACAATGGACGCATTTTTTTTTTTTTTGTATGCAAAAGAAAGAAAGGCTTAAAAGGAAAGAAAGAATCGGTCTTTAGGGAAAGGAAAATACATTATGTTTTAAATGATAATAAAGGGTTTGACTAGGGTGAGATGGAACATGGAAGGAAGGGAATTGAAATGAAGAGATTGGTTATGTTTTTCTCACTTCCTCTTCGTTTATATTAGATTTTTTGTTCTTCTTCGTTAAACATTGGGAGCGGATATCCGTCAATCCATACAGAGCGGTGGTGATTTTTAAATAAAATTATAAATGAATTAGTGGAGTGGATTTGGGGATTCGTTATTTCTGACTGAGCGGGAATGGATTTGCTCAAATCCGCCCCATTGTCATCCCTATATCCACATCACTAACTAACTGAATCAGGTTTTGTAGTCAGCTTTTGTCACCCGTTGATAACCCAAAGAATTTATTTAACGGGGTTTGAGCGTCCAGCCCAACAGGCTCAACATGCCTAACAAACCAAATAGGCCCAATAATGTTTCAAATTGAAGTCGTTATTGAGTTGTTTAGTTGATTGGAGTCGTTATAGAATTAAAAATATGGTAGGCCCAACAACAACAAAAATTGAATGAGCAATTTACACATTATAGAATTGAATTCCATCAATGCCTACTATGAAAACTATGGTAGGCACACAACAACACATAATTGGCTCAATAATCTAAAGCATATCAAACTGAAATTCATCAAATTGCTACCATAAACAGATCAAAAAATAAAAATTAATAAAGATAAAAAGAGGAGAAAATATCATGATTATGAATCTGAATAGGAGTAAAAGCAATCTGAAAGGAAAGATGACCTGAGAAAATAAAGAAGCTCTTACCAGTTCAAAAAAAAAAAAAAGACTGATAAAGAAGCTCACCAGTTTAAAAAATAGAAGTAGGAATTTTGATGAAGAAGATATAAAGCACAAGTTCAATAGATCTCATAAGAAGAAGATCTCACTAGTTCAAGATCAAGACAAAGAAGAAACTGAACGAAGAACATTTGAGATGTAGACGTTACTTTTTTGCAGTCCATCTAGAGAGTCAGGTTAGGCGTGTCAGGGAGTCTCAATACCCTTCACCATCCTAGAGATCCTCATAATTCACCAATCGAACACAAACACACACAAAGAACCATCCTGGCGCTAGGAGCCTGACTCACTAGAATTTTTGCTACTTTTTTGAAAAACCTCCTATTGAGTTCTTGTTCGCAGATCGCAACTCACAATCTCCAAAAAAAAATGAAAATTAAATCTCTCTAATCAAGCCACATCCAATGTCCTCAAGTGCAATTGATAGCCTAATGGATCCTATCCAGCCCCTCAATTTCTAATAAAAGAAGGTGCATTGGCAGTTTAGGGACAAAATAAGTTTTCACTAACCTGAGAGTATCCACTTCATTTTTATTTAGAATTAAGGACATTCCTAAAGTTAAAAGAATTATTTTTAAATTCGTTTGATCTCAACTTAAGCTGAAAATTTCAGAAAAGTTATAGGATTAACTCAAGAAATAATATGCCAAAGTTTCAGCCCGTTTTGGTATCATTTGTCAAAATATGTATTTAGGTCCATGACATTAAATAGCTTGATAAACGGTATTTGTGGGTATTTAAGGACCATCCTTTTGAGAGATAGTCGACCTCTAACCAACATGTGTCCCCCTCCCCCCACCAAGATAGCTCTTTCTGGCTTTGTGATTATGATAGAGAAATTTATTTATTTTTACATTTTAATGTGTATCTCAATGCATAAATGTCGAAACGAGCTGAAACTTTGATACATTGTTTCTAATATTAGTCTTTAATTTGCTCAAAATTTCAGCTCAAATAGAACTGAATGATACAAATTTCATTTAGTCTTGTGTATGTAGTGTCCAAATTTACAAAGGATCCTAAATGGGGGGCCAAAATGTTTTTGTCCCTGTAAAATAAAATGAAAGGGTGAAAGTATAAATGCTTGCTTACCAAAAACTTAGGCTAGTTGTGTGAAAAACTCTTCATTTTTGAGTTGGTAAATTAACTGTGGTCCACGTATATGTATATAAATATGACGGAATTAAATTGGGAAAAAAAATTGTTCCTTGCGTCATTGTCCAATAAAATCATGACATGCGACATAACTACCATGTGGCATAACAATGACGCACAAGGAGCAAAACAGTCCTAATTAAAATTTGTTGAAATTTTTTTTGTTGAAGTGTAGAGTCTGGACCAAGTTTGGATCGTGTTCGAACTGTATCCAGGTCGTGTCCATACAAGTCACCGAATTTTGACCGTTGACTCCGTGTCCAATACGTGTCCAGTGCGTGTCGAGCGCAAATCCGTGTCTGACACGCATTTAACGCATGATATAGAGGTTTTCCGGAGAGTCGGTGCATCCTTGATTATTATTATATCATGGCATGGGAGAAACAGGGCATGCCCACTCTACTCTGAAATGAAATCAGAGCTCCCGGGAGAGGATCAAACTCACGGATTTTTTGCTTAGAAAGCAAATGCACTACCACTATGCTACGGAAGCCATAATGGAAGTTGTACCTAATGCTTTGGATTCCTTTGACAGCAAAACTATTCACAGTACTTGGGTTTTTTGCTTTCAAAAATATATGTGCTTGGCTGTTGGATGAATTGTAGTATTTATCTTCCTGACATTACTAGGCACCACCTGGAAAATTAGCACTAAACTAGGAGGGGTTTTTTTTTCCCCCCAAATGCAGTGTTCCAATATTCTCAATACCACAGTGTTAGTGAGCTGACCAAAGAAAAGTTCGTCGCATGCAATGTAAGTAATCCTTTAAATTCAAGTAGCAATGGAAACTCGACCATCCCGCTCTCGATAGTTGGGGACAGGTATTTCGATTGTGGAAGTAGCTAGGCTACATTGTCTGGGTAGGATGAAGCCAATGAAGTAGGAGCTCCCTCTCCTCTTCCAAATCCCTCTACTAGGAACAACAATAACTTACCTGCAATTCCTAGCTCAGTTGGAATTGCTCATGGTGGAACATATTATCTTATTCTAGCTTGTTTTACTACTATAATGGCTACTGTTTTATTGAGTTTTGTTGTTTGAGAAATGTTTTAAGTGTACTGTGGAGGTATGTATAGATTTTGGAATTTTTTTACTATATACTTTCAGTTTTAAATTTAATTATGCCAAGGTACGTGCTTGCCCAATTTTATATATAGTTCAAGAGGTCAACAGTATGCAATCTAATTTAATGGTCCGAAACTATTAATTAGCTATTCAGTAATGAGTATGTGATTAGTTAGTTTTATTTTTCTTTGAAATAATTGTATTTTTTTTATTGTTTTCCTCGTGTTGATAATTCGAAAGAATTATTTTTTTTTATCTTCTTTCCATTACAATGATCCTCTAATGTAATGTTCATATCACGCATGTTGGGTCTTCTTCACAACTGTTATAAATTTGAGAAAATGTAGTCGAACATATATGTAGCTAGGTGTGGGGTGCAGTGCCATGTGCATATCGTTTTCCTACTTAATGTAGTTTCGTGCTCCCTATGTATGTGTCACACTAGTATCATAGTAAGATTGTTTTAGAAGTATTTTATTTTATTTCTAAGTGCTACAAAGCCTTTAAAAAATGGGTTACTATGTAATTATGAATTTTAGAGTATAGTTAAATAAAATTATATTGAACGAATTGGATACCTTTCAAAGTTCAAGAAATTTCTTATAGAAATTCAATTTTTTTAAGGAAGTTCATCAGATTGCAAGCAACGTTAGGAGTATATTCAATTGGTTCTATCGAAGGTCATCATCATTTCCGCTTCGTCCTGCATCATTAGGGTTTTAGGATTTTCAATGGAAATGAAAGGAGGCTGTAAGGAGGGATGGTGTGATGAGACTAGTACTTGGTTGGAGTTGCTTCAACATGTTGGATGGATGGAGGGAGGTAGTGGTTTTGGTTCAAGAGGGTGAGGGGAGAAGAAGGGTGAATTGCTTTAGAGTAAATTTTTACAGCCACTACTATGGTTGCTTGAAAAAAAAAGGGAAAGAAAGAGGAATTTTAGTATTTTAAAGTCCTAATTTTTTTTTTTATATAATAGTTGAATATATATTAAGAAGAACTTGCAGTCCTTGAGCATGTAAAGCTTGAAGACCTGTACATAGCCCAATCTTTATTTACACTTGGTAAAATATAAAACACACGAAGTGGAACAAAAGTACTAAAGCATCTAAAACATGTTCTCTAGGTGACATGTGAAGCACTGACAGCCATTCAAAAATCCTGAATAAAATTTTCCTCTAGAAAATGCAGCACTGACAGCCATTCCCGACGAAGAAGAGATCAAAAGCACAATTTTCTTTATGGAAAGCAATAAAGTCCTTGGGTTAGACGGCTTTCATGTGTTCTTCTTCCAACATTACTGAGACACTGTCAAATAAGATGTCATTGAAGTGATAGTTAATTTTTTTGTTATGTGCAAATTGGATTCGAAACTGAATGAAACTTTCCTGACCCTCATCCCCAAAGTCTCAAACCCTACGTCCCTGGAAAACTTTTGCCCTATAGGCGTTTGCAATGTGATATACAAAACCATATCCAAAATCCTGGCCAATAGAGTTAAACATCTCCTCGTCAACATTGTGTCCCCCAACCAAGGGGCGTTTCTTAAAGGGAGTTTCATTACGGACAATATAGCTTTAGCCCACGAAACCTTTTTCCAAACGAAACATAACAGCACGAAGAAACAAGGTTGGATGACCATTAAGATTGATATAGCTAAGGCTTATGACAGAGTAGAATGACATTTTCTTTTTCGTATCTTCAAACAACTTGGCTTTTTTTAAAGAGTGTAACCAAATCATTGAACATTGCATTTCAACTCCTACCATGCTCAATGGTTCTCTCCTCACTCCCATTTCACCCACCCGATGTCTTAGACAAGGGGATCATCTATCTCCCTACTTGTTCATTATAGTGGTTGAAGTTCTGTCTTGAATGCTTATGACGGCGGAAAGCGAAGCACTTATCAAAGGCATCAAGATCAGACTCAGATCTCCATCAATCAGTTACCTTCTTTACACTGATGACCTCATGTTTTTCTGCCGAACCACTCTTTCGGAAGCACACAATGTGAAATTTATTCTTACCTCCTATTGTGCAGCTTCGGGACAAGCTGTTAACTATAATAAGTCCTCCTCCTTTTATAGCGCCAATGTTCACCAAAGGCACGCGAAGATGATTAATAGGCTTCTTGGGTCAAAAAAATTCAACCCTAAAGAGAAATATCTGGACTCCCCTCTATTTCTCTCCAAAAAGAAAGCTTCGAATTTCCAATTTATGGTAGACAAAATAAACTCCAAATTGTCTTCGTGGAAATCCAAAGTGCTTTCCCAAGCAGGCTGCACCGTTATGATCAAATTTGCCATCAACTTCATCCCCATTTACACAATGCAAACTTTCTTTCTCCCTAGCTTCATTACCACCGAAATAGACAAGATTGAAATTTCTGGTGGAACGGGACGAATGAAGGTAAATCTAAACACTTCTGCTCTTGGGACCGCATCTCCATCCCTCGTCATCTTGGATGTCTCAATTTGCCCCCTGAAGGATTAAGAATTTTTCCCTCATGGCAAAGAATATTTGGCAAGCTATATCCATGCCAATGAATTCTCGGACCTTTCAATTCAAACAGATTTACAACATATATGTGAGCAAGTTCGCCAAAATGAAACACTACTTCCCTTGGCAAATTCGATCTGGAGACACCATTGACTTGTGGAATGATTGTTGGGTCAGATCAGGTTTCATTCTAACCGAATGTCCCTCCTTCACCTCGGATAATATGGATTCTCCCACCCATATTTCGGATTTCTGGAACCCACAGGACGGGGTCGTCCGATCATGGAATTCTGACCTCTTCCAACCTTGGTCCCCCCCCCCTGTTGTCTCTAACATCCTTGACATTCTCATCCGTCCTTCTTCTGACCAAGATAGGCTTATTTGAACCTATGACAAGAGGGATGTTTTCTCAGTCAAGAGTGTCACCAAAGCATTTCTTGATGAACTCCGAGAATCATCTTCTTCCCGGGGAAATACTCATGATACCTTTGCCAAACTCTTCCACGAACTCTGGAGGATCAGAGCACCAATTAGCGCTCTTTTTCTTCTTTGGAAAATTGTGCAGAATTTGTTGCCGACTATGTCTAACTTGAATAGGGTACATGTCCCCATTGAAAATCGATGTGTCTTTTGTCCCTCACCTTTTTTTTGTGCCCGGTTATCTCTAGATTAGCAACTCACTCCGTTCCCAATCAACTAGGCCAAAGCCATGAACCCTCCCTCCATTCCCAAGGCTCTATCCTACATGTGGGAAACGATTAGATTGCATCCCACAACTAAAAAAGAAATGTTGTCTCAGTTCACCGTTGTTCTTTACACCATATGGGTCCACCGAAATCAGACCATTTTTAACCATACAAGATTCCACATCCCGGCTTTCCAAAAATCTTTCAATTGGACTTGGGACACGTGGCACACACAATGGTTCAACACACTTGGGTCCAGCACTCTACCTCGTACACCTTTAATGATCAATCAAACTCTGGCCATGGCTGTTCTAGATCATCAATCCACTTCTCAAGAGTCCCATGCTTTTGCAATCACTGCAGCTCACCATCATCAATTGGAACCATCCCTGACCAATTCGCCTTCCCTCATAATCGTTCTTTTCCATAAACAATTACATTCGGTCCAACATCACCCCACCAAATGCCCTTTCACAGCAACATCCAACCATACCTTTGGAGATTAGCCCAGATATAATTATGGTCACTTATGATGCGTATTTTTTTGCTTCTTCCCAAAAAATAGCAGTTGGAGTCTTGGCGGCTGACGCTAGTGGTAGGGTCATCGCGAAGATTTCTTCTTCTATCTCCGGGAAAGTTGTTGATAACACGATGGCAGAATGTTTTGCTGCAGAGGCGACCCTTTTGTTAATTCAGGCACGACGATGGGAGACAAGTTTTTTGTTAGGTGACTCAAGCTCGCTGATATCATTGTTGCATTCACAGGATCATACATGTCGTACCACAGAGTGCTGGATGTGGTAACCTCTACTTAGAAATATTAAGCATTTACTTTCTCTTCACTGTAACTAGTTTTGTAACTTTATTCTCCGTGAACTTAACGGTGAAGCTCATGAACTTGCCTCTATCGTCATAATGCTTTATAAAAAAATAAAAAATAAAAAATAAAAAATAAAAAATAAAAAATAAAAAATAAAAAATAAAAAATAAAAAATAAAAAAGGTGACATGTGAAGCATGTTTAACCCCATAGGCTCCTCCATACATTAGCTTTGGCGGGCAGGGGACCTAAGAATAACAAAAGAAAACCTATGCCCACTGCTTGTACTTTTGAAAATTCTTCACAAAACATATCACAAGAAAAGAAAACCCTGCCTGCTATTTCAGAAAGCAATTTCATCCACATGACTCCAACTTAACTAGCTAGCATCTCATCTTTTTCTCTTTCCTTTACTTCCACCACTCCCCACCATCACTTTCCTCAAGCTTAAATGCCTTCCTCAAGCTATCATCTTTAATTTTATTTTTTTTGTTATCTTTTATTAGGGTTGTTCATTTGTATAGTCTTTGCTTTATTGAAGTACTTTGAATTAAGAGTATGTTTGGTTGTATGGAAAATGGATATAAAATTTGAAATCGTTTCCATGATTTCAATTTTGAGGCTTCTCCTTCGGACTTGAATTCCAATGAGTAGTGAAAAAACAGTCTTATAAATAATCGGTTTCATGTCTGCAAATAGACAAACACACAGCGGAAATCTGCGTGACAAGAAATGGAATCCATTTCCCAAAGAAAATGGCTAACCAAACATATATATATATATATATATATACTTTGAGCATAACACTACACCAAATTGGCATATTTGTAAATAGTAACACTTTTGAACTATTACAATCCAGTAAACAATTTCAATTCAAAACTAAATTTAGTTAACAAAATGAAAAATAGCTACAAAAAAATGATACAATAAAATAGATCACCATGAATAGCATCACTTGTAAGCTCATGCTATTTGCGGTGATACAATTATTAAATCACTTTGTTTGTGAAAATGTGTAAAATTGCTTTGTGGACTGTTCTAACTCAAAAGTGTTACTATTTTTTGGATTGTTACAAAAATGAAAATTTGGTGTAGTGTAATGAACATGGCATGTTTCTTATAGAAAAATCAATAGTGTATTCCACTATATATGATGCATAGATGAATAAATGAAGTTAATCAGGCCACTGATGAACTCCTTTTATTTCTTTTTTTCCTTGTTATCACATAATTAAGAGAAATTCTAAATGTCGAGGGAATGAGCGAGGTCTCGCACGCATCTCGAGGAAAATGAACAGCTTTCACCTCGCCACCTCATTTCCCTCGCTCGTTTCCTCACTCATTCCCTCGACATTTAGAATCTCTCCATAATTAATCAGCCAAATTCAAGCAAACACACAGAAAAGTGAAAATGAAATGGTTTTTTATGAATGAAAGATTTCTAATTTAATTTCCAAGCACTTGGAACACAAGGAGTGTCCCAAAATTTGTTTATTCAACCAAGTTAATTAAAATGGTACAAGAGCAATAATAGTCCAATAAATACCCCAACCAACATTACAAATATATAGGTGATAACCTTCAAAAGAAAACAACCCAACAAAGGAAAAATAAAATGAATACAAAAATAATTATTTTTAGTCTACGTACCATCATCAAATCAAAGTAAATTCCAAATCAATGATAATTGATTTTCTAAACAAGGAGTGCAAATCCTCCAAGCAATGCTAACAAGGCCATGCTACTTCCATGTAGAAATGCACTTGAGTCAGGAATTGATGATGCAGGGGACATTCCAGGTGCGTTTGAATCAGGAGCTGATGATGCCGGGGACATTCCAGGTGCATTTGAAGTAGGAGAAACTTCAGGTGTGTTTCCAGAGGGAGACATTCCTGGTGCCATGGGAGAAGGTGGGCTGCTCATCATAGAGGGAGACACTCCAGGTGCCATTGATGGTGGTGACATGGACATCATGGGTGGTGAACCCATCATAGATGGAGGACTTGCAGCCATCATTGGTGGTGAAGCCATCATCATGGGTGGAGGAGTTGAAGCCATCTTGGGTGGTGAAGCCATCATCATGGGTGGAGGAGTTGAAGCCATCATTGGTGGTTTTGCCATCATCATGGGTGGAGGAGTTGAAGCCATCTTGGGTGGTTTCGCCATCATCATGGGTGGAGGAGTTGAAGCCATCATTGGTGGTTTCGCCATCATCATGGGTGGAGGAGTTGAAGCCATCTTGGGTGGTTTCGCCATCATCATGGGTGGAGGAGTTGAAGCCATCTTGGGTGGTGAAGCCATCATCATGGGTGGAGGAGTTGAAGCCATCTTGGGTGGTGAAGCCATCATCATGGGTGGAGGAGTTGAAGCCATCATTGGTGGTTTCGCCATCATCATGGGTGGAGGAGTTGAAGCCATCTTGGGTGGTGAAGCCATCATCATGGGTGGAGGAGTTGACATCATCATTGGTGGTGAAGCCATCATCATGGGTGGCATCGTGGGCGCTTGAGCCATCGAAGAGTTTACGATATATACAAGTGAGATGGTGAGAGCAAGCATGGAGCTTGTGAAGAATGCCATAAGGTGTTTGTGAAGAAAAATGGTTTGAGAATAGTAGAGAATTCGGTTAGGTTGTATGTGTTTTTAAGAGTGTTAGCTAGGAAGATATGTGGTGTAGAGGAAACATATATAGAGAGTGAATTAAGTGTGGGTAAGGGTACATAGGGGGTTTGAAGAGTGAAAGAGATGCTAAGGTTGTGGTGCGAGTGAGTGTTGGGTTTATTGACTTGGCCTCTGAAGAAAATTCTTGCAAGTCTAGCTTCTTCCTTATTGGTCCTGTGTCCTCTTAAGGTGGTTGCCGCGTTGCTACGTTTTGGAATTGAAAGGTTTCAGCAGAGATTTGTCGGTCGGACGGGTAAGATTTGCATGGTTAGTGGTACATCAGCTCTAATACTGTAAGTTTAAAATCAAAATTATGGACATGGACATGGACATGCATCATTATTGAATGCTTTCCCAAGTTCTAGTACTGGTGTGGAAGGGTAAAGGTGCAGGCTTCTCGGTGAAAGAATTTTCGGATATGGTGGCCGCATCTCATTATGACACCCACTCTAACCCCTTCATTTCCTCCCACAAAAATCTGGTTTGGGTGCAAAACCTTCTCCCTCGGATTAATTTCTTCAGTTGGTCAGTTTTGCATATGAGAAGATCTTGACTAAAGATAGGTTAAGAAAAATGGGAATCCTCACTGGGAGTCTTTGTGTGCTTTGCAATGAATCTGAAGAGACTCTAGACCATTTGATGCTTCATTGCAGTTTCTCCAAATCCATTTGGCGCAGTTTCTTGGTGGAATTCGGGTTGAGTTTGATGTTTCAAGGTTCCATTCTTGATTGGCTAAGTTGGTGGTCTAAAGCTAATCCTTCAAGTCGGGGGGAGTGGTTATGGCGTAGGGTCCCTCACGTTCTCATGTGGTGTGTGTGGAAAGAAAGAAATCAAAGGGTTTTTGAAGGACTAAACAGATCCGAATACTCTATCTTTATCGAGATTAGAGAATTGCTGTGGAAAATGGGTACAACTTGTAATTTATTTAGGGATTTGGGGTTTGACACTTTCATAGTGTCTTGGCATTCCTTGATATAGGAACGTTTCTCGTTGTAACTTGTTTTCCTTTCTTTCATTAATAAACATCTTCATGTTTGACCGTTTAAAAAAAAAAGTTCTAGTACTGGTTACCTGACATTAATAACATCTTTAGTTTTACATAGAAACTCGTGAATTTCAAAACATGAAACTTATTGATTCGTCAATGAAACTCATGTGATTGAAAATTTTAAAAAAATTATAAAAAAAAAGAAAGATATTTGGTTGTTCTGGGGTAATGATTTGGATATTGCGGTGGTATTCACCTCCGATTAGTTGATGCAATGCGTTGTTAGAGATGTGATTAATAATTTTGAGTTTGTAATCACGGTGGTCTATGCCAAATGTACGATTGGGGTGTGGTTTGCCCGAGATTGTCTATGAAAAATTCAATGTTATCGCTTCGTTGGATGAAAAAATGGGAGGTAACGATCCCACTTTAAACACTTTTTAAGGTGAAATTACACTTTTGCCCCCTCCTTTTTAAACACTTTTTCAAAAAGGTTGTTAAAGAAGGGGGGCAAAGGTGTAAATTCACCCACCCAGGCTGGAAACCCAGGCCATTTAGAATTTCTGCACCTTAAATGATGTTGGTGGATTTGTCTCTTGTTTGGACTTTTGTGGCATTTTCGACTGCGGGTGCTTGGGACCCAAATTCACTTGGTGTAATAACAGAGGGAATGTGATCGCATCTGGGGTCGTTCGGACAGAGTTCTTATTAATATGCAATGGCTCAATGGTTTTCCAATGGTCAAGATCGAGCATTTCCTATGTATTTGTTCAAATCACTCGCCTATTCTTACGCAAGTGGGAGTCCATCACGTAACATTCTTAGGATGTTCGAGCAACTAGTAATTACAATAGATGTGGGAAGGAATGCAAAAGAGCCATGATTCAAGAAGTGTATTGGAAACAAAAATCGAGAGAGAAGGAAATCAAAGAAGGGGAGGTGTGCACGAAGTACTTTTTTTTGCCTCGGTTGAGATTAACCGAAACAGAAGAGTAGTATTCAAAGTCCTCCATGAGTGCTAGTTTTCCACTAGCATGAGCCACTGCGAGGGCCAAATTTTTTTGCCCTCTCGCAACCCGCTGCGAGTGGGAAATCCATCATCGCACAGGCTGCCGAGAGGATGAGGGAAAAAAAACAAACAAGAGAAGAAGCAGAAGAAGAGGGGCAGCGGTTGTTGTGGCTGTGTGAGAGAAGAAGAGAGAGTTGAATGATGATAGACAGACGATGATTGGAGAACTAGGAGAGAAGAAGGAGAAGAAGAAGATGGAGAAGGAGTGACGATGGTTGTTATGGTTGTGGCCTCATCTCTTTTATCTCTTGTCGTCACCGGTTGTCTCTCACTGTCCCTCGCAATCGATCGCCTCCTTTCTCGCTACCCCCTTCCATATTATTGTTGTTATTCTTCTTCTTCAAAAGGGAGAGTGAGAGAGAAAGAAGATGAATAGTTGTTTAAATGAGCGGTATGAGTTAGTAGGTAAAAATAAATTTCGATGGTGTGAGAGAGAATAATTTGCGGTGTTAAAAAATTGTTGGCTTTCTAAATGGTAGAAAAACATTGATCCAAGGGTGCATGAAATTTTAATAATTTAGATACAAGCAAAATGCATTCATTTACATTTTATATTTTTTTAATAAATACTAGAATTTTCTTCTATAGTTGCTTTATTTCATAAAACACATTAGCATCGCTTCTCATTTCTCTTTTTTAAGTGGTAAGAGGAGTTTTTTCTTCACCTTCGCCTTCGCCTCAACGCTTTAGCATCGCTTCTCATTTCTCTTTTTTAAGTGGTAAGAGGAGTTTTTTCTTCACCTTCGCCTTCGCCTCAACGCTTTAACATCTTTCGTCCACCCCCAAAAGTCCCTGCTAATCATTCTCATAAGGTTAGTGCCAATGCCGGCCCATCCATCTAAACCTTCCACTTTCTTCATTGTGGACAATTTGGATTTGAAAACCAAAGAACTTTTAACTAGTGTTTATCTGTGTATGCTTTGCTTCTTTTTTTTCTCTAGCCCACAAAAGAAAGTTGTTTATTGGCTTTTCCAATACATGGTCTGCCAATATGAAAAGCTTCATCATCCAAGTGGATCCTACTTATGATGAGTTTTTATGGGGTCTCCATTTCATCATTCAAATTCCACTTCTTTTGGTGTATTGATAGAAAAAAATTCCTGATTCTGAAAGGGTTGGTGAGCAAGTAACCCCTCATATACTTAAAAATAAATTAAATAAATAAAACTAAAATAGTATTAAAAAATTTCTTTTATAATAAATAGTATTTAACTTGGGCAGCATGTGGGTTAAAGACTTTTAAGTCTATCTCTCAACCTATGATTACCTCTTTGGTAGAGAATTTAAGTGTATCTTTCAACCTATGACTACCTTTTTGGTAGAGAATTTTTCAGAGAAGAAAATTAGAACGGCAATAAAAGAGCTAAAAATCTAAAGTTTCTCCAAGTCTTGATGGTTTCTCAATAATATTCTATTTGAAAATGTGGGAGGTAATCAGATTTGATTTTTTGAAAGTCATTGAAAATTTTAACTCTAGAAATTTTATGGATTGGCGGTTGAACACCACTTTCATCTCGCTTATTCCTAAATGCGCGGAAATGCAGACAGTCAAGGATTTCAGACCTATCATTGCCAAGGTGTTGGCTAATAGATTGAAAAAGGTTATTCATTCAGTCATTTCTCGTTTTCAAATTGCAGCAGTCAGTGAAAGACAGGCGGTTGATAGCCCTTTGGTTGCCAATGAAATTATTGATTCCAGAAAAAAAAAAAAAACAAACAAACAAACAAACAAACAAAATCTTCCAGGGCTCGTAATCAAATTAGGTTTTTCTAAAGCCTTTAACAATGTCTCTTGGAGATACTTGGATTTGGTAATGGCTCGCATGGGTTTTGACTCCAAATGGATTCATTGGCTTCACACTTGTAGATCTACGACTAATTTCTCTCTGAAGATTAATGGTCAACTGCACGAATTTTTCAATAGCTCTAAAGGCTTGCGTCAAGGCAATCATTTGTCTTCTCTTTACTTTAGCAGCAGAAGGTCTAACCCAAATGATTCTTAAAGCGGTTGATGATGGCCTAGTGAGAGAGTTTTCTGTCGCAGAATGTAGTCCTCCGGTTTCTATTCTTCAGTATGCGGATGATATTATCCTCTTTTGTGATGCCTCTATTACTCAGGTTGTTGCTCTTAAAAGAATTATGATTTGATTTGAAGTTATTTCAGGTCTGAAAATTAACTTCCACAAATCAATGGTGTTGCCTGTTGGAGAAGTCCCTCATCTGCAGCAGTTGACGGATTTATTTGGTTGTTCAGCGGGGCAGCTTCCAATTAAGTACTTGGCCATGCCTTTGGGTGTTAGTTTTAAAAGTAAAGTTGTGTGGGACGAGATGATCGAAAGGATGAAATCGGAACTAGCGTCATGGAATCGCAAATTTTTCTCTAAAGTAGGCAGATTAACTCTTATCCAATCCACATTAGCCTCTATCCTTGTGTTTATTCTATCTCTTATCAAGGTTCCCTCTTCAATAGCGGCCAATATGGAACAGATCGTGCGTGACTTTCTTTGGGGTTTAACTCAAAACTCTAGAAAAAATGCATTTAGTGGGCTGGGAGAAAATTTTTGTCCCAAATCTCAAAATGGTTTAGGCATTCGCCAAGTGCTCACATTCAATTTTGCATTACTTTCCAAGTGGCTTTGGTGATTTACAGAAAAAAAATAACAATTTATGAAGATCTCTTATCATTGATAAATATGGACGCAATAGATGGCATTGGAATAAGAGAACTAAGTACATTCCTTGTTCCTCCCCAAGAATTAGTCTACACCTCATACTGGAATAGAATAGTCCACAGTAGTATAGCCTACATCTCATCAGGATTTTGTGTTTTATTTCTCATCAATTCTGGATGTCATTTCGTCAAGCTTTCAGAAAATTCAATTACATTTCTGCCTGACAATAGAGTGAGTAGAAACAAACATAACATGCAGTTTCCATTCTACATATTAATTGTCCCAAACCCCACAAGACAAATGCTGCACAACCATAAACTTCAGCAAGGTCTTTCATTATCTCTGAACCAAAAATCCAACTTCCAATATAATCCACAACGCCTCAGAAGAAGATAGACCTTAAACTTCATCAAGGTCTCCCTGAATCAAAATTCCAACTTCCAGTACGTAAATTTTCAATTATGTTTCACTAAGTACATAAAAAAAATTGACCTAACATCAACCATTTCCCTACCATGTTTACTTACCGTTTGTGTTCTAGCAAGAAGAGAACTTCAAGCTAGTGATGAAACAATCAAGCGTCTATAGTGTACTGAAACCAACATAAAGTTATTTTTTATAGAACAACATACATTGAATGTAGATCAGGCTTACCTTTGGAAGTGTACCTGAAAGTAGTTGCAATTTATTGCCAAAAGACCAAACTGCAACCCACCACAGCTAGCTTCTTCCATCTCCAAATGGACCACTACGATGACAACATGGTCATGGAGGACCAGTGTGCTTTGAATCAGGATTCCCAAACTAATCACTTTCCTTGTATCAGTATCGAATCGTTGTAAATTTTCCTACTTCTGAAGGGGGAAAAAGAAGAAAAATAAATAAACAAAGAGAGGAGGGATCACATATATCTGTATCTGACACCAAGATGATATCCATGTCGTTCTAACATTTTCAGTTAGAAACAAGATGAACCTCTAAATGAGCATCATAGATTATGAAAAAGCTCCTCCAAAGTGACCTCGGATCCAACAAAAAAAAAAAAAAAAAAGGAATTCCCTACAAGATCCCCAAACAAAAACAAATCACCAGTTCATAATTGTTGAATGGTTACAGAACGAGAATGGATGAAAAAAGAAGAGCTGATATCTTCCAAACTTGCATCACCGCACGAGAACATTCCTTAAACTACAGCATTGAGATTATGTACCCTCGTACAAGGAATCCCCACATAGTCATTAGGATAAATTGATATGACCCACCCCTTTAGGACAAAATCTATCTGATGTTACCAATGCAGGCCTAGCATTTTGAGACGACGCGAGGTGTTTCATCCTTGCGACATGCCTCATGATTGCCTAGGCTAGCCTCAAGGTCAAGGTCGAGGTCCGAAAATACACATGATATTATACTTCTTTTTTTTGGAAGGCGAGTGGAGTTTTTATAGGATTCCGAAACTCATTAAAGACCAGAACTGATCAACACACCATAAACTGATAAAGATGTCGCAAGCTAGGTTCGAACCTATGACCAAGTGGTACCATCTGTCAAACTCCAACCGTTGAGCTGTCATGCCATTAGCTAAAATGATATTATACTTCATACAGTAACAACGAATCCAACAAAAAAAAACACTAATTAAACTCGTAATAACATAATTCAGTTCATAACTTAACTCGTGTACATAGGTAATCAACAAGTCGTAAGATTCTCCTTTCTCTCTCTTTCCCTTTCTCCCCCAACCTTCTCACAAACATAGGTAATCAACAAGTCATAAGATTCTCCTTTCTTCTTTTTCACCTTTCTCTTTCTACCCCACCCTTCTCCTTCTTGGCTCTGTCCTCTTCTTTTTTCTTTTTTCTTTTTTTTTTTATCAGCAAAACATAGAAGATTTATTGCACTAAAGAGAAAAGAGCTCAAACCAGCACAGAAAATATGATGAAGTAGAGTGGGAATTAATCTGAAGAAAAATAAAACAAGGATCTTTTCTCAAAGAGAGGAGGTCAGAGTGCAGTTGAGCATGATGCGGCTAATAGATTCGTCCTGATTGCCACACAACACGATGATTAGGGATCAATATTCCTCTCTTAAGCTGGTTATCCACTGTAAGAATTCTCCCATGAAGGATTGTTGTCCACAAGAGGAAACTGGCTCCTCCTCTCTTGATCACATAGTCGAAAGACTTGAATGTAACCCTGCTTTAATTAAACATAGAGAAAATATTGGGGATGGCAGTCCTGTGATTCCAAAAATGGACCCTAGCCCCATCATGCACGGCAAAGGAAAGGGATAGTTGAACATGCTCATTGAGTAACATGATGCCTTTCCATAAAGACCACTCATGAAAAATAGATGGGACATTGGAAACCAGTCAGGGGGAGAGACCCCTTACTTGGCTGCAATCACTAAAATCACTCCCTAATTCAATTCCCCCACAGATAATGTCGCCCTACAGAAATGTAATTCATTATGCATAGCCCTGCCAAAACTCAAACAGAAACGTAATTCCTTATGCATAGCCCGGCCAAACTCAAACACCCTAACATTCTTGTTATTGCATAAAAAAGACATGTAGCTTGAATTAGTTCTGAAAGACTAGAGAGAGACTCCTCATTGATTAGCGTTTTGTCATTAAAACCAATTAGACCCCATTTTCTTAGCTAAAAATCACATGTTACCCTTTATAGTTTCAAGAAATCTAACTGTCAAAGGAAATGACTTTTCTTGCGCACATCCCGGGGGATAGACGCACTCCCCCCCCCTCGCCATTTCCCTCGACAGTTAGACAGGTTCTTATATTTTTCTTCTTTTGAGAAGGTTTTTTATTTCCTCCTCAATATTACCCTATGTCCTTCTTTCCTTTCTCCTTCTATTGGTTCATGTATCAGTACCCGTCATCCAACATGGATGCAGGGTCGGGCTCGCCAACAAAACAACTCTAATACAAACAATACAATGTTCTTTTTTTTTGTTTTAGCTCTATAAACTTTCTTTTAGAGCATCCGCAGTGAGCTAATTCCACACCCCTAGGGTCTGAAATATTTTTTCATTTTTTTACTTCATTTAGTCCCAGGATCAAATTGGGTTCTCCACCATAAGCTAATAACCAACTCTGAAAAAATTTCAAAATAACACAAGATGGGGACCTTTTGAAAGAGCATCCAAAGATGGGCTCCTTTTAAAAAGGCAACTATGGACACTCTTTCAAAAGGCGCCCACCCTGTGTTCCGTGGGTTATTTCCTGTTGAATACATTCAATCCCTCACATTTGATCCAACCTATCACATTTAGCTCAGGTTACGATTAGCTTATAGTGAATGTTGTTAGTAACTTCAATTGCTAACTTCCATTTGTCAAGAATTGGAATCTTCAAAATATATGTGAAAAAAGTTGATGAGCATATGTTGGAGTGTCCAACGCGTGTACACAAGATTTTGCTTTTTTAAGTGTCCTTGTTATAGCTCTTAGTACATATGGTTACCCTTGGCGTCCTTTAAGATTCTTAAATTTGATTTCTGAAATATTGTGATGATGCAAATATTGAAAACCCTAGCATGATCCATCTTCCTTTACCTTGTCTTCTCTCAATCTGCCTAATTCTCCCACTGATCCTTCGAGATTGTGTCCTTTTGCCCTAGCACAATCCTTTGACTGTGTTCTATCTCTTTCGAGATTGCTCCTTGTCTTCTAGTCTCCCTCATCTTCATCTCTCAATCACCATAACATTTTTACTTGATTAATCGAACAAATGCACGGATACATCAGTTTTTGGAATTTGTATACTTGGTGAAATATTAGAAAACATGAGCTTGGCAAGACCATATTGCAACACTAGGAAGGAAAGATATCAGGGAGAGTTCTCACAAAGTGGTTTGTCCTCCAATATATTATGATTTTATTTTTTTAAACTAAGAATTTTAAGTTGGGTTATTAGACTGCATATGTTTTGCTTTGAAAACTTGTAATAACCCCAATTGGAATAAGTGGTGTTGAAATTGGGACCTAAACCTAAGAGAACAGGACAAAGAATTAGTTTCTCCTATTACTCAACTTGGTCATAGTTACCTCATATCTGTGCTCCAAGTCTCCAACTTTGTTGAGCAATTACCTCTAGCGTCACTAGCTACAACCATCTAGAACAAATGAAAAATAAGGCCTTTCAACAACTAAGTTCAAAACCATCAAAAAGAGGCAGCATAAAAGCAGAGAAAATATAAAGTTGATACACAACAGAAAAACATACCAATAACAAGCTAACACCAGCAAGATGAAGAAATCCTATGGCAGCAGCTGGGATGTCTCTGATATATGAAGAACACAGTAACCCAACAAAAGGGGCCGGAAGCATCCTTTATATCTAGAAGATTCAATACTTCGGTGATAAAAATTATCAATAATGGAGGAGGAAAACAGAGATGATCAAAAATGATAAACCTCTCTCCCTTAAATGATATTTATAATTGAAACTTGAAAGCAAGTAGTCCCTAGCTGCACATGAACTCTAATATATATATATATATATAAAGATTTATAAATTTAAAAAAAAAAAAAAAAAAAAAAAAAAACCTAATTACTATACCAACTATACTGTGGTGAAAACAACAAAAAAAAGCGAGTGAAGTGTAGGCTAAAACCCACACTTAATCCATATGACCTTGACAGCAATGTACAATACAAAGGAAGCTTGCAGGCTAGGTTGAAGATATGGAGACCTCCCAACTTGTAACATACTATACTGATTATTGCGCACACTGTTTTACCCTCTTAATCCTTGCCTTATGACTTCAAAAGTTCCATGATTTGCAGATCCATAACTGGTTTCACCTTTCATCCCTCAGAAGAGGTTGAGTTGCAGAACCTGCAAAGAGAAAAGTAGCATTTTACCAAGGAGCCTATAATACTGGTAAATGGAAACTCCACATTAGCGAGTTTAAATGTGAAGGAAACTGAATATTTAGCACGTCCCAAACTCCTTTAATATTGAAAGCAATTGGATTATTTGCAATATATTTACATAGTTGTTCCAAAATAGTACGAGAATTCAAGTATCAATAAGCACTCTTAATGATATGAACTTATGATTCCTGTTTTTAACACATTTCTGTCTCTTGCCAATCCAAAAAAAGAATAGCCAGTTTTTTGCCAGATCAACACAGATGACAATGTCCCTTACCGATGCCATATCTCCCATCAATTATTCATCTACACTTAACTTTTTATTAAATGTTTGACGCCATCCACAGATAACTTATTAGTTAGTTAGTTAGTCTTTGCCTTCTGATCGAAGACAATAGGACAAGAAGGAAAAGAGCATGATTACAGATTACCTGCAGTATTTTGCTGAGGCGGCTGCTTAGTACTCTTCTCCAGAATCTCAGCTAATACCAAACGCGACAAAAGAAGACCAGCAACAAAGGCCCCAACCACAAGCATTGCAAACACTGCATCCCATCCCTTTGTTGAAATAATGCCAGTAAGAAAAGGCCCAAGAGCTGCACCGACCGACCCAGTACCATCAATAATTGCAGTGACAGTTGCCAATGCACGAGAGTTTCCTTTCAGAGACTTGTGCGTGCCAAGATCTGCTGAAACAGCAGTTGTGATCAGTGCATAGGGTCCATTTACAAACAATCCAGCCACCATCATCAATATGATGTTCATGGACTTTGAAGTGCTTCCATATGACCTATATAGGAGCATTGATGGAATTGCAGCCCACATGAAGGTGGCCGCTGTAGTTGCCCGAGCGTTGAGCTTATCAGATATATAGCCCGCAAGAATTCCACCAACAATTCCACCCACATCAAACAGAGTGGAAAGATTTCCAGCAGATTTCACAGAGTAATATTCTCCGCCAATTGCTGCAAAATCAAACAGAGAAAAATGTCGGAAACATCAAATCCCTCACCATACTAGGAAAAATGCATTCACAGCCTTCAGCAATTTGGTATCTGAGGATGTTCAGTGAGATTGGGCATTAGTAGAAAAACAGTTATGTTCCTAAAGGTGGGAAGGGACATTGATGTGAAGCTAGAGAGTATATACACAGCCGTAAGTAGCAACCATATGAAACCCCCCAAAAAAGAGACAAATCATAAAGACAGATAGGATGGATCCCCAGGGTTTCTAACTTTGTATACCTGGAGGAAATCAAACTCATCAGATGTTTAGACCATCTAATGTACCAGACTACATTACTTTGTTAAAATTATGTGAGACACACAAATCAAATACGTGAACCAATACACCACATTTTTATTATTTCAGTTTTTTGTTTTGCTTTTTGCTTGCTCCACGACTCTCTTTTATTATTAAGGAGGCAGGGCCATTTCCATTGTATAAGCTAGTTGATGGTTGTTAGAAAAGAGAAAACTCTTTGTTTCAGACATTTGAGAATAAATCCATTTAGTGATTTGTTTCCATCAACTTCTGTATGGATGAAGCTCATTCCCCTTGTGCTGTGTTTCTTGGTATAATATCGGAGTGTGTGTAAAGTGCAACCTTGCGGATGAGACCGCGTCTCATCATTTCTTATAGCATTTTCATCTTGTTTCAACTCTATGGAAATTTTCTGAGACTAGGTTTGGGCTGGTGGGTCATGCTGAGCTCAATTTTGGAGGCTTGGTGGAAGCGGTGTCCTCTCAATAGTGCTTGGAGATTAGTGTGGAAGCTTATCAGGTCCTTTAGAAGGAATGGAATTGAAAATTTTTTGAAGATGAAACCTGAATAGTCCAACTTATGTATGGAAGTTTTATCCTTGTATGGCATAGGGCGTCAGCAAGGGTGAATTAGTGGGGTTTGGTTTCCCTCTTTTGTGGGATTGTAAATTCATGTGTTTTCCATCGTTCTTGTCTTGATGAATGATCTCAAATCTTTCTGTAAAAATAAAATAAAATAAAATTGAACCCAATTGAAATCAAAATATTGGTTTGTATTTGATATCATTAAGTCTGCTTGTGCCAGGATCAAATCAAATTTAGTATACCAGTCACCAGAGCATGTAATATATTGGAAAACTGAGAGAATCAAGACCGGAGGTTGAGGATGGCTTGAGCCGCCATCAGTGAATGCTTGAGCTGAGCAGATCAATTCAAGAAGTTAAATATAAAGGTCAACAAAAAATGGAGGCAAAGATCAAGAAGTTAAATACTTTATCCCCCCCTCTTTCCCTTTTCAAATTCCACAATGTTTTGCATAGAAGAGAAGCAAAGATAAAAAACAATGGCTGGATAGAAAGGTGATGATGACTCAGACTACCGCTTCAAGATGGTTTTCGTTGGTTTGATCAGATATTTTGGTGTGGAAAAGTCCGATTTTATCTTCAAATTCACCAAGAACGTGTTTAAAGTTCAGATTTGGGAATCCCAGTTTGCGGAGCTCAAAATGGATCAAGACATGTCAATAGAGATGATTTTTTGTTCACAATTTTGGTTTTCCTAATGTGGTAATTGAAATCTTGTGAAAGTGTAGCTTCAAGTTGATGGGGTTTTGGCTCCTCTGATTGTGATGTCGAGTGGGAACTAAATATGACAAAAAGAACCCTGAGTTCATTATATGCTTCTCACATCACAGTCATCAAGATCAGAGGACAAGGTACCCCAAATTGGTTTACAAAATAGCTCTGATAGGGGAAGCAAACACTGTTAGGATGTGGTACTGCAAACACGGACTTTTCAGATTTGAACGCATATATGATTGCATTAGACTTTATGGTATAGATCCTTAAAAGCAAAGTCATCCTGAGTTGTCTCGTAACTCAATGATATAACTTCCTACTTAATTATTCCCCTAACTCCCACAGTTTAGCACGAGTAGGCAATAAATGAGACTATTCTCTCAAGTTCATAATCATATCGGATTGACTCATTGCATAGCTCTTGATACATATTCTCCATGTAGAAAATTTTATTTTCTCATACTGTCCCGGCACTCTGCCTCTAAAGCTGAAAATCCCTCATTACCAGTGAAATATATGCATCCCTGAATTGTCGAATGTCTCTTTTCCAAATCAGCAATTTATGACCCCCACAGTTTCCTACGGAGGCCATCTTCCTGCTTAGGCAAACTGTAGAAAAATATCGAAAGGCACATAAGAGTTTGCATATGATTTTTATTGATCTGGAGAAAGCATATGATAGGGTCGCCAGGGAGTTAATTTGGTGGGTGCTTGAAAGAAAGAAAGTGTCTCAATGTTATGTCGATATCATTAAGGATATGTATGAAGGGGTTGTAACAAGTGTTCGCTCAGTAGGTGGGATGTCTAGTGAATTTCCATTGACAGTAGGACTACATCAAGGGTCGGCGTTAAGTCCATATCTCTTTGCTTTGGTCATGAATGAGTTGACGAGACATCTGCAAGAAGATGTACCTTGGTGCATGTTATTTGCAGATGATATTGTCTTAATGGATGAGACTAATGCAGATTTAGGTCAGAAATTAGTTAAGTGGCAGGAGGCTTTAGAGAGTAAAGGTTTTAAAATTAGCCGTTCGAAGACGGAGTATCTAGTGTGCAACTTTGGGTGTGAACCAAGAGGGAGAAGTAATGCAATTGAGATCGAAGGTGTCGAAGTCCCGGAGTGTGAGACTTTTCGATATCTCGGGTCTATAATTCAAAAGAATGGGACTATTGGAGCAGATGTAGACCACAGGATTAAAGCTGGTTGGTTGAAATGGCGAATGGCGTCAGGAGTATTATGCGATAGAAAGATGCCTGCAAGGCTAAAAGGGAAATGTTATAAGACAATTGTTCGACCAGCCATGCTATACGGTTCAGAATGTTAGGCCACTACGGGACAACATACGCATAGGATGGCAGTAGCAGAAATGCGTATGTTAAGGTGAATGTGTGGTAAAACTCGTAAAGATAAAATTAGAAATGAAAGAATTAGGAAATATTTAGGTGTAGCGCTCATAGAGGAAAAAATTAGAGAAAGACGTCTAACTTGGTTTGGTCATGTGCGGAGGCGACCAAGCACGGCGCCAATTAGAAAATATTTAGATTGGCAAGTTAATGGAGGGTGTAGACGGAGGGGACGACCGTTGAAAACTTGGATGAAGACGGTGAATGAAGATATCATTGAGCTTGGATTAGGTGAGGAACTGTGAAAAGATCGCATTGCTTGGAGGACCAAAATCCATGTAGCCGACCCCGAAAATCTCGGGAATGGGCTTTGATGATGATGATGATGAAGAGGAGTATCAAGAAGATGAGCAAGTGGGTTAATAACTCTCATTTGACTTATGAACTACCAGCCCTTCATGATGATCTTGCGGGTTAAACCCACTACCCACATGAAACTAGCCACTTCATGATCAGGATGATTAGTTGTGTCGAGGAATTTCTCCCAACAATATTTGTATCCCTATTTCAACGATTTGATCATCACATTTGCAGTTGTCCTCGGGAGCACGTCATGGATACTAAGCCTTCGTAGGCAACGCAGCTATCAAGGTGAAAGTCCTCCTAAACATCATCCACCGCCACACCATAGGCAAGGTCCATGTCCAATACCTTTGAGGTACGACCACACCATAGGCAAGGTCCTTGTCCAATACCTTTGAGGTACGACGTCCTGAGCCTTATGATAGGGATCCTATGTTTAACTTTTCGCCCCTCGTAACATTAAAGTTATGGCTTCATTAGAATCGTGAATTTCTACATATCAGTGGTTTATTTGATGTCAACTGTTTCCTAGATGTTGATGTTTGGGACTAATTGATTGTTAAAAAAATTTAATTGACAAATACGAGTTTTAATTCTTTTATGATTTGTTTCAACAACTGAAAAAATAGATTAATTAGTAAAAGCATAAGATCCCAAGCGCAACTAGTTGGTTCCAACAAAATTGACAGGGACAAAGAAAAGTTCTAATGCAATTATCAGATTTATAAAAGTTAAGCATTTTAACAACAAAATATACTATCAGTTTCAAAAGATAACTCAAGTACCATCAGGTCAGAAAACTTACCAGTGTGACTCAAATAAAAGGTAGCCAATACAAGAAGGTGTAAGCCACCAGCTTTGCGAAGAAGAGGCACAATGCAAATGGTATAACCCCCGGTATCATACAAGCCTCCACGAGCCCAACGGCACTATTCTTATTGCTCGGCCCATTTTGAGTTGCAGCACCAGCTTGTGCTCCCCTTTTTTGGGTTGGATCTTCTAAATCTTTATGAACTCCTTGCTCTTTATCCGAGTTTGACTCCTCATATGGGGAAGGAAGTCCAACATCCTCAGGATAAGCAGCCAAAAACATGTAAACCATTATTCCTCCCAAAGCAATTACAGCACCAGGAAGTATAAAAGACCATCCCCATCCATACTCTAGTATACTAGCTGCAAGGAGAGAACCAGTAATATTCCCAACAGATGTATGAGCATTCCAAATACCCATTATCAAACCCCTCTTCCTCTTCCCAAACCAATTACCAATAACAGCAACAACAGAAGGCCAACCCGTGGCCTGAAAAAGCCCGGCGATCATCTGCATTACAAGATAAAACCAGAAAACATGGATATTCCAAAAGTAGCCCATTCCAAAAAGAGCAACAAAGATCCCACTCCCAACCATTCCAGTAGTCAAAAACAATCTGAGGTCCAATGTGTCCCCAAGATGCCCTGCCACATACATCCCAATCGAATAACAAGCAAGAAAAGCTACATCAATCTCACCCAATTTGACAGTCCCATCTGTTCCATTAAAAGGAGCCCATCCTTCACCATAGTTTACAATATACTCTCTTCTTCTCTCCTTAATAAAAACGTCCCCTCTGCCAATCGGCCAGTCTACATAGTTACTATTCGAACCAACCCCAAAATTCCTTACAGGGTCTGGCACCAAAACACTCTTGACAATACTAGAAGGCTTTCGAGAAGCATGATAGCAAGCATAAGCTATGAATGTAAGTAACAAAACTAAATACCTATAGCTCTTAAGACTCCAATCTTTCCCTCTTAACCTTCTCATCAATCGAATCCCAGGCGGAGTTCTCTCCTCCTCTAGCATTTTCTTCAAACAATCAATCACAACCCACAATCTATCTAATTCTCACCTGAAAACTTGAACTTACTCACCTTAGCATTTTATCAAACAAATAGTGTCTATTAGTAGAAAAAAAATTTTGAACCAAAACCCACCTCCCTGTCTCTGTAGCAAATGAGATCACTGTAAAAGCATCAATCAAATCAGAAGCGAAGCGAAGCGAAGAGAGACGAGACGACGAGAAGACACAAGAGTTGACGTGAAGGTAGGTTTGGCGTAATTTTAGTTAAGAGAGAGGGATTTAGGTGTTTTTACGTAAGGTTGAGAGATTGGACGATGAGAGGAAGAACGAACAAAGTGGGCCGAGGAGATTGGACGGTTTATGCGACTTTGGAAATTCGCAAAATCCTAATTAGCGAATCTTGAACATGCGATCTCTCGTAAATAATTGAATTAGAGTTGGTGGACGACTTTGTGATGGTTTGATTTAATTGGATACCATAATTATTAAAATTATCCCACTCGTTGTCTTAGTTTTTGGAGCTTTGGATCTTCGTCGTCATCTCTCAAACCTTCGGTCTTTGTTCCTGTTGATTCCCCATCATTAATAGTTGCAGAAATTCTAAATGTCGAGGTTTTGGGCGAGGAAATCAGCGAGGCAAATGAGGTGGAGGGGTGGAAGTCGTTCAATTTTCTCGAGATGTGTGCGTTGACTTTTTGCGCGCGCATCACAAGGGAGGTGAACGGCTCCCACCCCGCCACCTCCCTCCCCTCGCTCATTTCCTCGCCCAAAACCTCGACAGCAATAATTACTCTAATAGTTGATAGCCTGTTTTCAAATTGTCTGTAGTTTGATGATCAAAATACCGTTAACAAATTAAACACGAACTTTGCTAGGGGTCAAGGGAGGGAGCGAGGGATGGGTGGTAATCACTCATCCGCTTCGAGATGAGTGCATCAAACTTGAGATGAGCGCATCAAACTCGAGATGCATGATGACGCTTATTTCAAGGCGGATGGGTGTCCCTCCATCGACCCCTAGAATTTTTTATTAAAGACTAAAGTTAAATGTTCTGTACTTTTACCTTATTTCTTTTGGTTTAGAGATTTTTTTTTGGAAAATGCGAGTTAACTAAGTTTTCAGGATCTCATAACCGATCAAAGACCAAAATTGGTCAATACATCATATACTGATAAATATGTTGTCAACTGAGTTCGAACACATGACCTAGTGGTACCATCCGTTAAACTTTAACCATTGAATTATCATGTCATTGACTTGATTTAGGGATTTGGGAAATGGAAAAACCGAAAACAATACCCATTTCGGGTTGGGTGCAATCAATCTCTAGCAATTGTTAACAACATGGGTGAGAACGAGTCAGTCTAAATGGCGAAGAAACCAGCGAGGGAGGGGAGAGGACCAGTCTAAATGGCGAAGAAACCAGCAAGGGAGGGGAGAGGACCATCCATCCCCCTCGTGATGCATGCAAAAGAGGGAAGGTACACATCGCGAGAGGGATGGAGAGTCATCCCTCGCTGGTTTCCTCACCCATTTCCTCGACAGTTAGAATTTTCCCTTTGATTTTCATTCAAATTTGGTGATGAAACCCTTTCTTCATCCCAATTGTGTTCTCACCCGGAAAATTCAAACTGTCGAGGGAATGGGCGAGGAAACCAATGATGTAGTGTTGTTGTTGCATTAAAATTCTAACAAATCAAAGAGTTGTTGCATCATGGAGGGTTCTAAATCTTAGATGTAGTGTTTTGTTTCAATTTTAATGAAGTCTTAGTCATGGGGTCATGCAATCCACCACCCTTTGTCCTTTACCAATTACCTTTGTAAGTATCCCATTAAACACTTAAAATTTGTATTTAGTTCAGGAGAAAATCCCTTATATATATCTTGACTTCTTGAGTCACGTCATATATACTCCACATCGGATTTCATTTGTGTATGTAAAACGACGTTATAATGGATAATAGATAGATAATGTGACATTTATAGAATTTCACGATTTTGCTTAATGGTCCCGTTAAAATGCCAACATAATGACCGTTATGAAGAAAACGGTCAGCTCTGTAATAATGTTTTAACGGAATGGCTAAATACACATTCATTTTTCTGAAATAGTGAAACCTAAATAGAGAAGAGAAGAAGTGTCCATCGATCAATCGAAAGAGATAACAATGAAAAAAAAAAAAAGGGAACCGTCGAGCCTATCGATTGGTGATTTGCCAAAATAAGATGATAATAATGAAAGTTCATTTTTGTTGTTCTTACTTAGCTTAAATGATTGAGGCGATGACTATGATGGACAGGAAGCCATGCAACTTCCATTATAATGAGTAAGGTGTCGACGTGTTCTACGTTTTTGCGAATATTCAATATATTTTTTATTTTATTAAACATTTCACTAATAAGTATAAATTATTATTGAAATTTTGAACAAAATAAACAAAGATTCTAGAGGGCCTGGGAGGCTGTCTGGACCCTCTTAGGCACGTGTGCCTGAGAGGGTGTTGGGCACATGCGCAGAATTTGGCTCCAGAGACTTGAGGTTTTTGGCTCCAAAGAACAAACCAAAAACAAAACTCGAATTTGTATTTTGCTTTCCTCTTCTCTCGATCCACTTGGAGAAACTCAGAGACTTGAGGTTTTTAGTTGTAAAGAACAAACCAAAACTAAAACTCATATTTGTTTTTGGCTCGAAATACCCACACTCAGATCTGGATTTTGGCTTTCCCCTTATCTCAATCCATTTGGAGAAGCTCCTCTTCGTCTTCTCTGGATTTTGACTGACGACTAAGTAGATAGTTATGATAATTTTTATTTCAGGAAAAAAAATACAAACTTTATTTCTCCACCACATGTACATTCCACTCATTTTAAGTTTTATGTTCCTTTTTTTTTTTACCCTTATACATACTTTATATTTACAAACGTATTATAGAAAATGAATTTCAACCCTTAACATCTTACTGCACTCTCAATCCTAGCCCTCTTTTATTTACAAATCCTTATGAATAGTAAAACCCCTAGCTGATTTATAAGATAGATTAGGGTTTTTCCCATGTCGTTGGCACTCCACATACATTTTTTTGTTGTTAAATATCATGTACTGAACGCCCCAATCACCATCTCCACCTTCACCCCTCAATCAATTTTGAAGTTCAAGCTTATTCTAAAATAAAAATATTATATTATAAATTTTAGGGTTAGACTCAGTCAAAATTTAAATGAGTAGGGGAAAAAGTTTCAAGTGTTGAAAGTGAATTCTCCTCGAAATTTTGAATTTGCCAAAACATGAAGTCATGGGTTTTTATTTGAATGTGAATTAAGATGGTCATCTCATTCCTTTGAAAAATGTTGAAAGTATTAACTATGTGAAATGCATTAGATGTATTTTAATAATTAAAAAAAAAAATATATATATATATATATATATATATATATATATATATATATATAAATATTAAGCTTGTATTGATCATTGGTTTAATTGAAAATGTCTTAAAAAATGCACTCCAACAATACCATATTTATCAAAATTCAACAACTGAGTAGATAGTTATAACAATTTTAATTTTGAGAAAAATAAAACACATCGAATTTTCTCTCCCATCATATGTGAACTCCACAATTTTTTTTTACCGTTTTTATTTTTATTTGTTTAGCTCTTGTACATGTTTTATATTTATAACATACCATTATAGAAAATGAATCTCAACCCTCGACGTTTCAAACTTTTCATCATAGCCATTTTTATCTCCACTTTCTTATAAATAGTGAAACCTCTAACTTATTTATAAATAGACTAGTGTGTCCCCCTTGTTGTTGGGACAATATATTTGGTTAACCTTGTGACATGCGTTGCCTGTTTGGGCTTGTGCCTACATCACCATGAGCACCCTCACCTTGCCTGAGAAATCAATAACAAATCTTTGAATTTCCAAACAATGGGGTTTCAAGTCTTTGTTCATATATGCCTTGAGATCTTGTCTTATTCTTTGATAAATATGAAATCTACTTACGAAGTGAAGGACAATTTTTTTCTTCTGAAAAATGCACACGTCGTGAAAATGCATATTTGAAAAGTTTAAGTATTTGTGTTGATCATTGAAAATATCTTCAAAAATGCATTTCAATGATACCAAGTTTTTCAGAATCTTACAACTAAATAGACAGTTATGAAAATTTTCATTTTGAGAAAACGAAAAAACTTAAATTATCTCTTATCCACATTTACATTCTACGAACTTTTGTTCATTTTTTGCCTTCTACATGCATTCTAGTTACGAATTGTGCCATTATAGAAAATAAATCTTAATCGTCAACTTTCACTCTTACTCCTCTTTCATCTCCAATTCCATATGAATAGTGAACCCCTAGCTTATTTGTAAGATAGATTTATGATTTGAATTCTGATTGATTGACAGTTTTTGAAATAATATAGTCGTTGTAGTAATAATGATAAGTAGGGCCGACCAGACAAGTGAAAATCCTAATGAGAAATTAAAGTAAAATCTAAACTAAGGGGGTGTGACATGGGAAGTTTTGAAAATTGTGTTCGACCTAAAAGAATAAGAAAAATTGACTATCAAGAAGGTGAATGTTCAAGGGAAAAGAATTCACCACTATGGACCCGTTTAAATAAACTTTATTTTATTGTACAAACAATTCAATCCTAGAATTTAATGTTAACGTGATCTAATAATTCATTCTTTCAATAAACGTGTAAATACAATATGCATTCAATGAATTGCCACTTAAGGCAAACATTATTTTTTTAAATTTAAAACTAGTTAAAATGATATAGTATCACAAAGACATGAAACGATACCCCCAACTCTTCAACTAAGATAAGTTGATTATTAGACTGTAATAGGGAATTCTCTCTTAATAAAAAAGAAAAGAAAAAAGAAAATAAGATATGCTTTTACTTCGATCATGGTGGTTTATTATCTCCCTTAAGAGAATAGGGATTAAGCTAGGACATTGTAAAAGAAAACAAAATTAGAAAAATAAATTGCATTTCCCAAAAATTAATATTGGTGGGCTCTTGGAGTCATAGGTCATCAACAATTGCACAAATGACACGTGTCAGTTGAGTGGTTTTTTTTGTTAATTTTAATGAAAAAAATGGTTGTGACTAAATGACACAAATTTTGTTGAAGGACACCACCAACTCATTTTTTGATCTACTGAATGACACCATCACTCTCTTTTATCTCTTCACGGGAGCAACACTGCCGGCCACACCACCATGCCCCATCCACCGTCGGTCGCTCAACTTCTCATTTCTTCATCTTCTCATTTGTTATTATTTTTGTTATTCTCATCATTTTCTTCTTATTCTTCTTTTTGGTGGTGGTCCTTGATGGAGAAAACAATAAAAGAAAGGTGGCAGTGGTGGTGTTTGATAGATTAGACAGGGAAAAAAGGAGAAGAGAGGGAAAGAGGTGGTGGCACTGTTTGATGGAGATGGGAGATTAACGGGAAAGAGGTGGTGATGTCGGAATGGTAGTGGTGTTTGACGGAGAACGGAGGGAGAGAAAAGAAGCAAGGTGATAATATATATATATATATTTAAAAAAAAAAATTATATTGATGGCGTATTTCAAAAAGAAGATTGTGTCCTTAAAAAATAATAAGACAATAATAATATTCTTCAACAAAATTAGCGATGTCATTTAGTCACGATCATGTTCTTCATCAAAGTTGGTGGTGACGCCAAGAAAATTACGGTGAGAAAGAGCTGGCACCCCTCTCTGTCTGTCTCACACACTATGATTGCGCAGTTGGCATTCAAAGTTGAAAACAAGAAACAAACCAACAACCAAAAACGATCACCAGCGAAGAACAGGGCGTTGCGTTGAGCACCGCACGATACGATTAGATTATATTATTAGATTAGATTAGATTAGAAGAAACCCTCTCCTCTCTTCCGATTGGTTGTAAATCAAACCCTAGCTTTCGGATGTATCGGTCATTATTATTGGAGTGTTGGACCGAGCAATCCGTCATCTCATTTTAGCCTCTCCACTTTCCATTTTCATTTCTTCTTCTTGCCTAACTGATTGTTGAGCTTTTTCCTCTGTTGTAAACTAAAGTTTATTAGGGTTAATCGAGGATCTCTATTTCTTTCTAATCAATCTAGTGTGCTCATCGCAAACCAATCATGAGTGGTGCTCCACAACAACAATTGATCTCTGTTCAACCTCAAGAGCTCAAATTCCCATGTAAGTGTTACCCCGTCTTTCTTTCTCCTCTCAATTACAATTACAATTACAATTACAATGAAATATTGGTTGTTCATTGCCTTGATAATTTATTTTGAATTAATTCTCAGCTCTAGTGTCATATTGCAGATTGCATATTTATTTTGGAAAATCAACGAATTCTTGCGACATAAAAAAAATTTAAACTTTAATCACTAAAATACAAACAAATTTTTTGTATCTTAGGGTAATATATATGAGAGCAGGAATACATTTGGTACATATTAAAATATATCAAGGCAAGGTTAGATTTTGATATACTGTTCAGTTTCCAAGGGCAAAACCTAGATTTGAATATTGAAAAATTATGTAAAGGCGATGGTAAATTGTGTATGTTTTAAACCATGTAAGAGAAAGGGGAAATTCTGTATATATTTTAAAATGTGAGAAAATGTTAAGACACCGGCAATGTCTAAATCGTCTCTGCTGAAAACTCAAATACTAAAAAAAAAAGTCGCATAGAAATAAATCATGTGGATTTCCTGCAAACGCCACGAGTTTGCAACATAAGTCGCTGAAGAAAGTTTTTAAACGTTTTGAGGCTTTTAAAACAGTTTATTGAGCTTAAGCCAAATATGCCAAAAAATCCCTTTTGGATAAGTTGTCCTAAACACACTTAAGTGTTTTTATCTATTTGAATTCTTTTTACAGTGAATGCAATTGTCTTTATTTTCCTCTCTCTAACAATCATCCCTCCTTTCTCTTCTTTTGACCCCGAAATACCATCCCACTCTCCTCGTTTCCTTTTTTTTCTTCTTCTTCAACTTGTCTTCTCTCTAACCTTCATTCCCCTTCTCCACTGCCATGCAGTATATTAGTATTTATATGACCTTGTAAACTTCAGATACCATGATGGATGACTGATACACTCATGTAGATATGGAAGGACTTACATAATTTAGAAGAAAAATGGAGTGAAATAGAAAACCGACATTTGAGTAAGTTCAAATGCTTTGGGGAAGCAAGTGAAATTACAGAGCGAACATAGCATTAAAAAAAAAATATCCCTAGGGAAAAAGCAAACAAACTGGAGTCCCATATCCTCAGGATGCTGAAGAAATCCAGTTTTTACTATGCTCCCACTCTGTAACTATTTTCAGCATGTGATCTTTTCATTTTCCATAATGATTTCCAAAGATGAATTAGAAATTAAAGGCTTGTTTTCAGAATCTTATATCCCTCCCTATTTGTCAGAAAATATTAAACATTACATGATATATGTTGGTTATGCAAACACAAAATGCTAGAGAAGGTTAAGGTGGAGAAAAGGATGAAGTTTAAGATGGGTTTAAGAACAATGTCATTTAAGGGTGAAAGCTGATGAGTGCTAGAGAAGGTTATGAAGTTGTGCTGGCTGGAGGTTTCTCCAAATAAACACATTGACTTAAAGTACTAAGTTTCCTTATTTTGCGTCAAGTTTGTTGTTAGCAAGATAGCGAATTTCTTCAACTGGTATTTTATTCAATTTAAGCATAAAATTAGATGCATCTCTCTACACATTTGGGCAGTAAGGAAATGACTCCCTAGCATGGCCGGTGCCTCTAAACTTCTCCTCTAATTGGTAAAACCATAAAAGAACATTTTCTAACCCACGACACTTGTATACTTCATTTTACTAAATGTATCATTGTTGCATAAGATAAGATATGATACCCTTACACATTCAAAGCTAACGTGACACTTGTACACATTCACATACTTCATAGACAGTTTAAGTATACAAATTAAATTTTTTGCATCCTATTGTACCAACACAAATTTCCTCAGTTCTTCTAACTTTTCTTTATCTGTCTTAATAGAAAATGTCATGAATAATATTTTATAATTGAAATATGATCATATTTTCATTTCCCAATTGTGTTCTTTTTACAAATACTAGGTGATGGAAGGATGTTCATAGCAATAACTTGTGTGTTAGATTTTCAAAATATTTTGTATCCTTGTACGCAACATCAATGTCCATGCCGTATGGCTGTATTATATAATGACATCATAATTTGTTACCAATAGGCGAAAATTGGTTAGAAAAAATAATGAGATCTCATTCATAGAGAATGATAATTATTTTTTCGACTGATAGAGCAAATTCATTACTAAAAAAAGGAGGTTGAGTTAACCAACAAAAAAAGAGAATGATATTAAATATCTGGAGTCTCCTTTTGTATTGTATACAGACTATCCGATCTGCAAGGACCATGATAGGGAATTATTTGATCGTCTTTATCTGAGAAAAAAGTGAAACATAATCAATCTGAGCTCAGGACAATTATTCAAAACATTAATCACACGGGGGTGGAGCATACTGTGAATTTCTTGTAGGATGCTAATTTTGGGGGTGGGAGTGATGTGCTATTTTTACTCCTTTCCGTGGGAGCCCTCGTTGATGTGCTATAATTGTTTGCTTGACAGTTGAGCTGGAAAAACAAGGCTATTGTGACCTTAAAGTGTCAAACATCACCGAGCATCATGTTGCCTTCAAGGTGGTAAATATTACTGAATTTTTTTTTTTAATTTGCTACTTTGTTGAAACTGGACTCACTGTTGTGTTTTTTCTAGGTTAAAACCACATCTCCAAAGAAGTACTTTGTACGTCCCAATACTGGTGTCATACAACCTTGGGATTCGTGTTCAATAACAGGTGCTATTTTTACCTAAGTTCCTATTTGGTAGATATCAAGAGCTTCCGCTTATCAGATTAAATTTTGTTCATTGGTTACTTGAATACTTCATTGGCTTTCAGCTAGGAGATTTCCAAAATAGGAAACCAAATTGATTGACTAAGTCAATCTGGTTGGACAGTATCTTCGGACCTTTTATTGTGCTTATTCTTAATGGTTTGCATGTTTACTGACTGTCCAGTAGAAAATTGGAAAGATATATAGCCACTTTATTTAGTTAGCCATTTAATGTTGCTTATGATTTTTCCATAAGATGGAAATCATTGACATGTCCGAGCACATGAACCATGTCAGTGTCACTAGATTAAAATTTAATATTGATTATTGTTTCTACTTCTTGGCGTTACTTATGTACTTGTGTTGTATGTGAAGTCACACTCCAAGCTCAAAGAGAATACCCTCCTGATATGCAATGCAAAGATAAATTTCTACTGCAAAGTACAATTGTGCCTCCTAATACCGATGTTGATGACCTCTCTCCTGATACTGTAAGCTTTGTTTAATTGGACAAAGAACAATGAAAATTTCCTATCGGGTGACATCGTTTTATTTTCGATCTTCATGATTATTATTGTCTTGACAGTTCAATAAAGATGGGGAACGAACGATAGATGAGTGCAAGCTTAGGGTTGTTTATTTGTCTGAGTCAAGTCAGGTGAATTCAGAAGATGAAAATTATGCTTCAAAGAGCTCCAAACGAAGTGTGGATCCTAATGCTGTAATTACTTCCCCACTCACCTTTCTTGTACTTTATGTTTTATTTAATATATCTCCTATTGATTTTGATAAACCAATGGGTGATAAAAATGGTACAAGTGCTTCAAAAATACAAAAAAAAATAACACTCTTTTTAAGATGTTCGCCGTTACTTGATAATTTACCTTCTTTCTTCGAAAGCAAATTTTCAAGATTCTAAAACTTCTGTTAAGGCATACAGATCTTTGGTTGTGATTTGAGTGCAATCAGCTCGTTCATTATTATAAGAATTAAGTAATTATGTTTCTGAAGTTATAACTCACCAATTGCGTACTTGATCACCAATCTTAACGGGTTGGTTTGTTAGGATCACAGTTCACCTGCAACTGGTTTTTACTATGTTTCTGTTTTTTTGTCTCTGTGTGTTCTTAATGGCGAAACAAAATGATGCGATAAAGATTTTTGCAGACATATAAATCTGTGTAGGAACACGTATCTGCACTGAAATCTGATAGTTTTCGTTTGAGATGTCTTTGAATATGTTACCATTCAACGAATATACCAAAAGTTAATTGTGTTCTCTTGTTAAAGAGAATTGTTACTTCAGGAGCTGAAAAGTGAAAATAGTTTAATCACTGTTTTGTGGTGCTTCCAAGTTAACCAACCTTGTCGATTATGTTAGTTTTACTTTCCAGTTGTTTGACTAATTCTTGGTACTTTTACTTTTATGTGGACCTTTGTTGTTAGCTTTTTCATGTATTATGCTCTTGATCCTTACCTTTTCTAAAACATGCTTTTGACATAGATGCAAGCTCAGCATCTGAAAGAGGAAAGAGATGCAGCAGTTCAACAAGTTCGGCAGTTGCAACAGGAACTGGTATAATTGTGTCATATAAGTGACTTGATTTTGTTACAGTTTTCGTGTGGCAGTTCTTTTTGTTTCCTTATTTTGTTTTTGGGTAAAGATAAAATGGGAAAAATAATAATTTGCAATACAATGCAAAATAGGCTTCATAGGAAAATTCCCACAGGCCCTTCGTCACAGTTCTCCACACCATACAGGAACCTTATATTACTCTGGTAACCCTGCAGTTCAACCTAGCTCCTTAAATAATTCTCTAAAGAATACCTTTCTATTCCCTAAAACACTTACCTCGAATGCGTTGATTGAATGACCTGAAAATTTGTTGGCCACTTTTCTGTTTAAGTAGACTCGGGGGGTATTTGTTTACACCTCTGATTCAAACATTATATCTGGTTATTAAAAAAATGGCAGTTATTGTCTGACTGATATGTTTGGCTAGAGGCAGTTAGAGGTCGCCTCATCAGAAGCTATTGCAGAAGTCTGAATAAGACATTTACCTCTAGTTAGAGGGTACCTCTTGATAAGAAGCTAGACCTCTAACTCGAGCAAACACCTCTCCCAATATCATTTTACAAGATGGTAATTATGGTTTTTGCACTGTTTATTCTGAAGAGAGCTATTGCACATCAATTTATCTTATTTATATGGCTGTGGACTCGTAGCACTCGGCACCCACAAGTAGTCACTGAGATGCCAACATATTCTACTTCCTACATCCAAACATATGCCAATTTCTTTTATCCACCCAATTCTCCAATTGGAGATTTCCAGCCCTGACAATGGTAGGTATGTCATTGGTATATGTGAAACCAAGACATAGTTACTTATTTTAAGCATCTTTGGATCCCCATTCTCTGCACCTTCACAACGTGTTATTTAGCCCCTAAACAAGAATGGCAATGGAATGCCCACTTTTTTATTTTTCTAATCCATCCCATTTTTTATCAAAACTTTTCCTCTTGAAGAAGTAGTCCAAGAACCTGCATGCTTTGTTCTAATCCACTTTGCAGACTTTCCCCGCCCTCCCTGAGCTTTAGATATCATTGACCACCTCGTTTCATGGCAGAGCCTCATCTAAAATTTGTCACTGTAGTACAATGGAATATTCTCCCCAGTATTTGGTGCGACAAGTGATTCAGCATGCTAAAAAAAGCCCAGGAGCACAGCCTTCTCATACCAATGATCCATTTCCTCCCCCTTCCTTATTTTATCATTAATACTTTTTGGTCCAGGCCTCGCTGGACCTAGAAACCAAAACACTGGTATCAGTGTTTAAAGAATAATTGTGAAGTCTAGCTTTGAAAGTCTATACATGATTCTGTAGCAGAAATCCTAAGCTGTTCACTTTTAGGTCACGTACAAATCCACCCTGACGTGATTAATAGTCTTCATTCCCTGAACTCTACTGTAAAAATGATCCCATTATGAAAGGTTGTTAAAAGAACATTCTGATGCAGGAACTTCAAGTGTACAAGATTAAACAAGCAGTTCGAACTGCTTCTAAGAGGTTCAGCCTCTTAGGCTGTGAGGTGCAAATTGCCAGTCTGATGTTGTATCTTTGGAGATTCTGCATCGACAACATACTATCTACATTTGAACTCCAAATTCTCAGATATACACTGCATGAAATCAGTACTTAATTTTTTTGTTTTTCCTCATCTTTCAGGACTTGCTGAGGAGACGGAGAAACCGAGGTGCTGATCCAGGATTCTCCTTGACATTTGCAGCGTTTGTTGGGCTCATTGGTATTATGGTCGGCGTCCTCTTGAACCTAACATTCTCTTCACCGTCTACTGAGTAGGTGAACTTTCGTCTACACCTGAGGAGATACACTATTCTTGTTCCTTCCATGTAATTCTTGTGCCTCTAGAAATGGAAATTTGTTCACTGTCACCTGTTTTTGTAAATCAATTATGTTGTGTAATTTACATGGATTCTTTCAAATGCAAAATGAACTTTTAGATGCATTATAATCTTTCTACCTCTGGGTTCCCTAAAAGAGTTATGTGAATGAAAACTTAAACACCAAACTCATCAGTGGAAAATTTTCCATTATTACGTCTAAATAATGAAAAGGCAATTGTGAAGTGTGAAATCAAGGTCCTGCTGCGACCTTGTTCTGCCAAACCAGTACTTGTTGGTCAACCAAATCAGAGGAGGGTTCCTGCAATGATCTGATGTTGCTCTCACGAGTCGATTCTATCGTGGCTTGACTTTCATCTTCCTAAATTGTTAACTTGAATTTTGCCTTCTCTTTGCCAGTATACAGAGTATTGTATAACATAAAGCTTAAAACTATATGAAGCAATCCCATGAGCCAAAAGCTGACTACTCGTATCATCTAAATTAATATGGAATGTGGAGCAAATATTATTTTGCCTTTTTGTTTTTGTTTTTGCTGGTTCGAGCTTAATTTTGAAGAAATGTGTGGATTGATAAGGCCGTCAGTGTTTAAATGCATAAATCCACTTTATGCTTACGTGACAACCCATGGATTGGACTCGCCAACCGATTATTTTAATGGGTTATTTTTAGGTTGTGCCTTTCAACCTATCAAACTTTTACTTTTCATACTATTATTGACAGAAAATATCTCTTACAACTTAATGAGCGATTTAATTACATCAAAATAATCAAATTGGTTACGAGGATGATGAAGCAATAAATTGGGGCTTATCTGAACCCATGCTACGAGTTTTCGGAATTCTATGGGATCTTCGTAAAAGTTGATCATATGAGCAACAATTCTAGTTAGCCATGTTTGCTAGTTTTTTTTTTTTTTTTTTTTTTTTTACACTTTTAACCCTTTTTATAAATAGTGTTTGTGGCTGTGTTTTAAAAAAAATGGGTAAAAAGTGTAAAAACACAAAAAAAATTATCAAAAAAGTCTTAGCCAAACATGGCTGGTTAAACTTACTCGTGTTTATGACATAATTTGATTAGGAAGTACAATGGCAAAAAGAAAGAGATTCATTAGCTCGTTATTTAGTCTGAATTAGTGAAATGTATAACACATAATATAATTTGAAATTAAATTCGACCTAAAAATACATACCTCAAAAGCCCTTAGATTGAAGTAAATAATAATAATAATGATAACAATAATAATAATAATAATAATAATAATCTTGCTCAATTGGTCGGAGCCTCATGCTGATAACGTGTGATATTTGAATCGAAAATTAACAATACTAAAAATAGACAAATTAGAGCTTGAGAGATTTGATCTATGGAGATATTATTTCATCTCATATATCACATATTCACTCTTACAAATAAACGACAACCCTATATCATGGTAAAATGAGGTGACTGATCCGTTAAAGTATAGATATATGTCACATAGTCACCATGTGCGCTTGGCACATCTTGGGAGAGGTGGACATCACTCAAGCAACCGTTGTGTTGGTGGACTTGCATGGGCTCCATCTCATAATGGAGCATGGGATCGTGCCACCTCGGGAGGTGGACATCCGCAAGCTTTTCACAATAAAAAAGTGTATGCTAGGACAAAATTTTGGTAGGTATGTTAGTTGTTTGGAAACGGCAGCAATTTTTTGACACTACAATTATTGTTGAAGGACACCATCACTCTTTTGGATGTATTGAAGATACTACCATATAAATCCCCTCTCCACTACTATCATCCTTTTCTTCCTCTACTTTCTCCAGAACCAGACAAACCATGCACCATCATCCATTGGGATCGCCACCTGAGTATGCATTACTTTCCTCCTCTTTTCTTCATTCACCTTTGTATTGTTTATTTTTTTCTCTTCCTCTTCATCTTGTTTCCTTGATCTGTGGCGATGGAATAAAAATATGTCGCCCCCATTACATGCTCCTTGGCGAATGGGAACCCCCCACTCCGCACGAATCCAGCATCGAGGTAAAAAAAAAAGAGAACAATAAAACAGTATGAAGAAAAGAAGAAGGGAGGCGGGTTGGTCGTCGGCCGCGAGGGTAAGAGGAGAGAAGAAGAGAATAGAAATGAGGAGGAGAGAGAGGAAGATGAGAGGAAATGTGTAACCCGGAACCGGAAGCAGGGCAGTGGTGTTGGTGGGGCGCAGGAAAGGCCAGTTAAATGGTTATTGTACCTAAAAGAGAAGAGATGTGGTGGATTTTAGTTTATTTTATTATAAATGGTAGGTTGGTATTCTTCAGTGAAAACGACGGTGTCAAAAAGTTGCTCCTTTGAGAAATTAACGAGTAAAGGGCCGTGTATATATCCGGACTTGTCATCTTTTTGAAATTAAAACGGTGATCTCGAGCAATAAATAATACATTAAGATCTCCAGAAGCTTAGATCTGGAAAACACTAAAAAGAAAAGGGCGGGAAACCAGCACGTTCTAAATCTCAAAATGTATCATATTGGCGCTTCTTCTCTGTATCTCCCTCCAAAACGAGTCAGGGATCTTCGTCTCCAAGCTCGTCTGAAAGAACAACAGAAGAAAAGCCCTCTTTCTCTCTCTCTCTCCTGAATCGATTTCAAACAACACACTTCGATCTATCAATCAATCTTCTTCGAAAACTCAATTCGATCCATTAGCTTCAAAACTCTCTCTCTATCTCTCTCTCTTTAAATGGCTCCATCACATCTCTAAACCCTAATCCTCCAAATATGTTGATCTACTCTTGACAAGCCCTAATACA
>QNQO01010334.1:0-24797 GCA_003290165.1 Berberis thunbergii | reverse complement strand
AATTTACAAAGAACAAATGAATTTGTTTCATGATAAATCCATTCTTGGCTAGTCCTTTAAGCCATTTCAAAAGGTTTTGTTATTTAATTCTCGGTTATGTCTCTTTCCTAGCAAATTGCGATCTCGATGGTCTAGACCTAATATCGTGAAAACAATGTTTCAATATGGAGCTGCTGAGATTGTTGATCCTAAGATGGTCGTGCTTTTAAAGTCAATGGTTAGGGCCTTAAACCATTATTAAAGTTGCCTACATTAGAAGTCGAGGTTGATCCGTTGATGTGCTATTATTAGAGGATCTTGTGTATTAGGATTGATGAATTATTTCTTATGGGTACTCTATGTGTTTTGTTGAGCTGACGGTATTAAACCAAGCGCTCTTTGGAGGCAGTCCAACTTTAGTTTGTGTCATTATGGTTAGCCTGGATTGAGTTTCAATTTTCTTTCTAGTTGCATTCCAATTATATTCGTTAGCTTCGTAAAAATTTTGACTTACAACTGTGCATGTAATTTTTTTTCGTTTGTGCATTTTTTTTGCGTCATGTATGTGTTTTATCAATTTATTTTGGTAAGTCCACAGTTCTAATTTTTTTTTTATTATCTTTCATTGGTGGATGATCTCTTCGAAATTGGTAAAAGCTTTACCATGGTAATGTTACTTTAAACCTCATTTTTTTTCGTTCATTTTGTCATGATTCTTCTTTTTACACAATGAGGATAATGTTTGGTTTAGGTTTGAGAGTGGGATTTTATGAGTTTTTGCGCATTTTAAAAAATATGAGCCAAAATGTATTTCACATTATACTGATTAATTATTGTATTTTACTCAATCTCCATTGAATATGTAAATGATTATGGTAATTGTGAAATTTTTTGGACATGAAAATGCATTTGAAATCCAGAATTCCTTTCCATATGAAAAAAATATTATTTTCAAGTATGTTTTTAAATTTGAGAAAATACATGCTATCACTTGTCACATTGATATATTAATAGGAATACATAAGGTTTGATATTATTTTAAGTTAAATATATTTCATGAGTGAAATATTTACAAGAAATCTTGGAATAATAGTGAAGACTTAACCCTTGTGAGTTTTGAGTCCTATTTTTCTTGAGGGTCATTTAATAAACTTTTAATTTGTAAACAAACACATATTATTTTCATCGTGCATGTCATGCATCTATGGTAGTTATAATTATTATGTATTTTTGTTTAAGCATGTTTTATTCGTATTAGTTAAACTTGTGATTAGTTGTGACTTAAACAGACAATTAATGCTAGGCATTTGCATATTTGCTAAAATCAATCCACTACATTGCTAGGAACAATAATTGATATTAATATAATTTTATGAACTTGATGGATGATTCAAAAGCCTTAACATCTATTTCTTTGATTCTCAAACTCAAATTTTAATTGTTTTTCTGTCTTCCGTTAGTTTATAAATTTTTTTATTGTTGCAATCCACCTTTCAAATAGGTTTAAACAGATTGTAGTTTTCGATTGTGTCTTCAATCCTCGTGGGATCGACTCGTATTTTCATGATCTACTAGTTAGGCAACCGTGTATATGCGGTATAATAAATATTAGCATATTCATTTAGGTTAGTAAAATCTGCATCACACCCAACCCTTTCATGAATCATCAAAGCTTTTTGTTTCATTCACCTAAAATTCTCCATGGAACCAAACCAAACAAACCCTTAAATCATAGCATCTCCAATAACGAGGAGGCTACTGATAAAGGCAGGCAAGCAAATCTACCAGTACTTTTAGACATTTTGCTATAAGACAAACATGTCGAAATAAAAAAATAACTGTATTGCGAAAAATTTCAATTAATTTTGAAATTATTATAACATCTTTATATGAATGATGTATTAGCATGAAAAACGAAATTTCATGGAGAAAAAGGTATTAAGGGTTACACGATTGTTAGAACAACGAACATATTAAGGATTCAAAACCTTCTAAAATCAAAATCATAATAAGATATATAATTCTTGCTAATGTTGGATTCAGACCTCTCCGGCCTTATAAAAATAAAAAAGAAGGAAGAGTTCCTTACTAGTTTTGCAACTCTAGAAATTTTGAAAAAATTATGACTTTTTGGTTTTGAACTATTATATAATTCTTAAGATTCATATCATTTGTTTTGTTAAGTATAAAAGGATTCACATAAGAACTGCATAACATGAACCAAACAACAAAATAATGTTTTCGTTCATTTCTTATTATATAACACTTCAAATAGGTATGATAAAATTAGTAAAATATCTCCATAAAACATGCATAAAAAGTAGGGAAAGTGAAATTTCATGATGAAATTTGTCGAGGTAACCCGCCTATGATAGGGTTGGGCGAGTAGATCTAGAAATTTCACCCAAAAAAAAAAAAAAAAACCCAATAAGACCTCGAGCGCAAAATTATGCATTTTCAAAGTTAAGTCCATGTGTTTGTCTTTTACTCCTAACTTGAAGTGAAAAACCTACAAACCTACCTACCTTCTCGTTTCATTTCATTCGATGGTAACCTTACATAATTAAAGGTGTTAATATTAAACTTTTCATCAATTTATAAACTACTTTCTACAGCTTCAATAATCATGCACCAAATATATAACAATTAGTAGCCATAAACAACAAAATATCCATCAAAAATATAAAAACCATTAAATATATGAAAGATAAACAATTGTGTAATATAAATCAGATAATACATAAAATCATATAAAGCAACATGTTTATGAACCCTTTACTAAAATCAGTAGTAATTATATGTCAAGTTTCATCCCATAAATCCCCAATATCACAAAATTTTGGACCATATATGTGAAATAAAATATTTTAGTAAGTAAAATTAGTAATAATTTTCCTTATTTGAAAAACATATTAGTTAATGAAGTAAAAATGTTTGAGTTTCCAAATCTACCAATATTTCTTTTTTGTCAAGATTTACAATACATTTTTTTTAAAATAGTTGGTGGTTGGCAAGTTGTAAAATTTTATGAAAATTCAAAAGATATTTTTGAAAACCTGAAATAATTTAACCGAATTATTCAGGAATTGAACAATTTGTGTTTAATACTCTTTGAGTACTCAAGAAAAGTCGCGGTGGGATTAGACATGGCAGCACAAAGTAAAACGTTGTATGATTCCGATAGTCTCTGCCTAAATAAAAGTAAGGAATGTGATCTCTCGAAATATTCAAAATTTCACGAAATATTTTCTATTTTTGGAATTACCAAAATATTTTTTAAAATATGAAATAGAGTGAGGGTAGGGAGCCGGATTTTACAATCATAATGATGTGACATTATCAGAGAAAGTTTTTTACAACCCCACGATACACATAAACACTTTGGGGGTTTCATTATTCTTTCAAGATCACGCCACATCACCTGATTAACAATCTGGTTTCATAGTATTTCATATAAAATATTTAAATCTTTTTGGAAAAATTCCACTGAGAAAAAAATAAATATTTCTATTTATTCATATATTAACCTGCTATAATGTTATTTTTGAAATATTTAAAAAGGATAAAACTCCCAACTTGCCTTTGGTTCTCTTATGAAATGGCTAATGGCCCTAACCACCAATAGTTTCAGAAGAACGCTTCACCTCCTAGCAAAATCTTTGATTTTTATCTCACAAAACAATCTTTCGAAACAATTCTCAAACCTCACATCATCATCTGAAAACCCAAATGCCAAATTCAACAAATTTACAGATTCCACCAACAACACTTGTTCCCATCTTCCCGCCACCAATAAGATGATCTCCACAACAAATAAGATGATCACTCACTACATCAGAACTGGTGATGTTGATTCAGCTCGTCAAGTGTTCGACAACATGACTGTTAAAACGATCATTAGTTGGAATTCAATCTTGGCTGGGTATTCAAAGAAGCCCGGGAATCTTAAACAAGCAAGTCAACTGTTTGATGAAATACCTGAACCGGATGTGGTGTCATACAACACCATGTTAGCTTGTTATTTTCACAATTCTGACATCGAAACTGCTTGGAATTTCTTTTCGGGGATACCCATTAAAGATGTTGCATCGTGGAACACTATGATCTCTGGGCTCTCTCGGAATGGTAAGATGAGTGATGCGTTTGAGTTGTTCTCAACAATGCCAGAGAAGAATGGGGTCTCATGGAGTGCCATGATATCGGGTTATGTTGAAGAAGGTAATTTGGATGCAGCTGAGGATTTATTTCGAAAGGATCCTATTAAGACTGTTGTTGCCTGGACTGCGATGGTTAATGGATACATGAAGTTTGGAAAGATTGAGGAAGCTGAGATATTATTTGAGGACATGCCCATTAGGAATTTAGTGAGTTGGAATACTATGATTGCAGGTTACGTGGAGAATTCTCGAGCAGAGGATGGTTTAAAGTTTTTCAAGAGGATGTTGAGTGGTGGGGTTAGGCCGAACCCTTCAAGCCTCAGTAGTATCCTACTGGGTTGCAGTAATTTATCTGCATTGGAATTGGGTAAGCAAGTTCATCAACACATCTATAAATTTCCATTGTATTTGGATACGACTGTTGGGACTTCATTGCTTAGTATGTATTGTAAATGTGGGGATTTGGATGATGCAAGGAAGATGTTTAATGCGATGCAAAGAAAAGATATTGTTACTTGGAATTCAATGATTTCAGGGTACGCTCAACATGGGTTTGGTGAGATGGCAATTCAATTGTTTGACGAGATGAGGAATAGAGGGATTAAACCAGATTGGATCAGCTTTGTTGGGGTCTTATCTGCATGTAACCATGCTGGATTAGTGGATCGTGGGATTCAGTATTTTGATTCAATGAAAAAAGATCATGGAATTGAACTTATGCCAGATCACTACACATGCATAGTTGATCTACTTGGTCGAGCTGGTTTGCTAAACAAGGCTGCAGAGTTGATTAAGGAAATGCGTTGTAAGCCTCATATTTCATTATTTGGGACCCTTTTGGGTGCTTGTAGGATTCACAAGAACATAGAACTGGCCGAGTTTGCAGCGAAGGGCTTGCTCAGTTTGGACCCTACCAGTGCAGCTGGTTATGTTCAACTTGCTAATGTTTACGCAGCTATGAACAAATGGGATCATGTTGCAAGAGTACGCCAACTGATGAAGGACAACAAAATAGTGAAGACTCCTGGCTATAGTTGGATTGAGATTAAGAACGTGGTTCATGAGTTTAGATCAGGAGATAGATTGCACCCGGAATTAGGTACTATACATAATAAATTAGAAGAATTGGAGAAGAAGATGAAGCTCGCAGGATACATGCCAGATCTTGAGTTTGCATTGCACGATGTGGGTGAGGAGCAGAAGGAGCTGATATTGTTAAGGCACAGTGAAAAACTTGCAATTGCTTTTGGGTTGATCAATATGCCACCAGGGATTCCAATTCGAGTATTTAAGAATTTGCGAGTCTGTGGTGACTGCCACAATGCTACCAAGTACATATCAATGGTCGAAGGGCGGGAAATCATTGTGAGGGACACTACAAGATTCCATCATTTCAGAAATGGAAGTTGTTCATGTGGGGATTATTGGTAAGCAAATATTGATATTTTAGGGCCCGTTTGATCGCACCTTTTCTCTTCAGGAGGAACTTCACTGAATGGGAGATTGATGAATTGTCTACTTTGTTAGCTGTGTTGCGAAACAAAATCCCCAATGATAATGATCATGATCACCTGTTGGAAGGTAAGTAAGAAGGATATTCTGTCAAAGGCATGTTTGAAAGCATAAATGAAGCTTACTCTTAACGTCCATTGGACCACATTCATCTCAGAAAATTTAGATAAAATCTGGGTTAAACTCTGCCTTCCCAAGCTGAACGAACGTCATTCAAGAAAGAATCCTAACAGTGGATAACTTGAGAAAAGAGGTATCCAAACCTCAACTAAGTGCATGTCAAATATAATAAGGAGGTTTGGAGTGGGTTTCTAAATGAATTCAAGATATCAATGGGTAGTCATGGCTCATGGCTCTAATTCTGTTTGGGTGAACGGGTGGAAGACTAGCAACAATGGGTAGTCATGGCTCTATTTCGAAGCGTTGAACAGGTGGAAGGCTAGCAACCCGAGTAGGATGGGGAGTAGATTGAGGTATGCACTTCATTACTTTGGCCATACGGAAGGAGAGACAAAATAATCTTTGAAGGAAGATTGATCCTCTCAAGCATCAAGGAAGACACATTTGGCAATGGGGCACAGTTCAGAAATCCATTCAACAAATTTCTTTTGATAATTTCTGGGACAATGTTTTAGATGTAATTTTTCCCCCTTTTGTTTTGAACTGTGATCATCAATAATATTATTGTGTTTGACCTCAAAAATAAGTAAATGCACCATTATTCTCTAGGAAAGGAAATTTGTTTGCCGTGATGCATGTGTTAAATCCTTGCTATATGTCACAACTATCTTCTTGCCTAGCCAAGTGAAGTTGGCAAGTGTAAAAGAATGTAGAGTATTCCACATTGTTTAGAGAGTTCTCTAGAACCTTTCATAAAATTTTATAGAGTTTCATAGGATTCTAGTCCTAAGATATTTCTAAGAAAATGTGCAGAAGTTCATTGTAGACCGTTAGATCAAATTAATCACCACCGTCCATTGAGGAGGTAGAGTTGTATAAATAGACTAAGGCTTCATTTGTTGTAGTCACCTCAGAGAATTCAAACAATACAAGTTCTAGTTCTCTTAAGCTCTCTTGTGTGTTCTTAGCTTGCTTAGCTTTTCATAGTCTAAGTAAGTCTTTTGTGGGCAAGGCTGACTAGTTTTTTTTATAAGTCAGGCAAAGTTTGCTAGTGCGCACGGGAAGTACTTGAGAAAAGAAAGCTCGTGACAGTTGGTATCAGAGCAAGGTTGGTGAAACCATACACAAGAGAATGTCGTCAGAGGTCAACAACCCATCAATTGGCAACAACGACAAAGGTGGGAAAGTCCGCAATGACAAGTCGAAGGACATGATCGCTGTGATGGATGAAAGGTTGGCTAAGTTGTGTGCCACCGTGTCCGACTTGAGGAAGAAAGTCGAAGACATGGACCAACGCATCGAGGGGCAAGCGTCCAATGGGGAGAACCAAGAGCTCCGAGAAGAGATGCAAGGAACCTTGAACGCAGTAGTGGACATGGTGTCCAGAAAGATCGAGTCCCTTGAAACCAAAATTGTTGCAAAAGATGCGGAGATGCATGCTTACAGGGAAATAGTTGAGAAGCTAGAAACTCAACTCAATGTGTGTATGGCTGCGGTAGCCAATGGTGAGACTACACCAGGGACAATCACCCACAGAATCGAAGCTCCCAAACCTAAGGCCTATGGTGGGGCAAAGAGTGCAAGGGAGATCGACAACTTCTTGTGGAACATGAAGTGCTACTTTGATGCGTTGGCATAATAGATGAAACATCAAAGGTACGTAGTGTCTCCTTATATTTAAATGATGTTGCTATAGTTTGATGGCGCAGAAGGTCCGATGATGTCAATAAGGAATTGATTACCATCGACACTTGGGAAAAATTCACGAAGGAACTCAAGAGACAATTGTACTTGAAGGATGCCGAAAACGAAGCTAGGGCCAAGCTTCGTCGCCTTTAACATAAGGAAGGCCACTTAAGGGAGTATGTGAAGGAGTTCTCGGAGTTGTTCTTGGAGATTCCTGTCATGGGAGAAAATGATGTTTTGTTTAGCTTCCTTAATGGCTTAACGGGTTGGACCAAGTTGGAATTGAAGAGGCGAGGTGTGCAAGACCTTGCAACAGCTATGGCTGCGGCCGAATCCTTGATTGAGTTCAAGAGAAAGGATTCATCCAAGGGGAAAGGGAAAAGGCTGAGTAATGATAGCAAAGGTGGGGGAGACAAAGAGAAGTCATCCAAGGAACACAAGTACTCCAAATACAAGGGGAAGGAGAAAATAGATGGATCACCCAAAAATATATCTTGCTTCTTATGTAGTGGACCCCATCAGGCATTTGAGGGTCCCAATCGGGGGAAACTTGTCGCGCTTGTCATGGAGGAAGAAACAAAATAAGAAAGGAGGATCACCTCAATGAATCTCCTAAGTGTCATTCAAGCTAATGTCGAGGAACAACCACGTGGAAGGATGTACGTGGAGACCGAGATCGGGAACAAGACTTTGAAAGCCATGGTGGATACCAGAGCCGACACAGTCTACATGGCCAAAGACCTTGCTGAAGAAATTGGCCTATCATATACTAAGGAGAAATGATATATCAAGGGAGTCAATTCTAAAAGTCTCCAATTGAAGGAATAGATCGTGGCACCGATATTCGGCTTGGACAATGGCGAGGTAAAGTCGACATAACTATTGCTCCAATTGATGATCACAAGTTCTATTTGGGTATAGAATTCTTGGACATGGTGAAGGCGTTCCTGATCCCATATGCCAACACCATGTGCATCATGGAAAAGGGACAACCTTGTGTTGTGCCCATGGTACGGGAGATAAGTAAGGAGAGAATGATGTCCGCTCTCCAACTTTCTAAAGGAGTAAAGAGGAATGAGTCTACTTACTTGGCTACCCTCAAGGAAAACGAAGGTCCCATGAATGGAGAGGTGAATGTACCTAAGGTCGTCCAAGATGTTCTCAAGGAGCACAAGGATGTTATGCTTGCCCAGTTGCCTAAGAAGCTTCCACCAAGGAGAGAGGTGGATCATGCTATTGAGTTATAAGTTGGAGCAAAGCCACCAGCATTTGCTCCTTATCGTATGACACCTCCTGAGCTCGAGAAGTTAAGGAGACAATTGAAAGATTTACTAGATGCTAGTTATATCCGACCATCCAAAGCTCCATATGATGCGCCGGTCTGATTTCAAAAGAAACATGATAGATCCCTACGACTTTGTATTGACTATCGGGCACTCAACAAGGTCACTATCAAGAACAAGTACCCGATTCCACTTATTGCGGATCTCTTTGATCAACTTGGTGATGCAAGGTATTTTACCAAGCTTGACTTGCGCTCGGGATATTATCAAGTCCGCATAGCTGAAGGAGATGAACCAAAGACTACGAGTACTTAGTCATGCCATTTGGTTTAACTAATGCGCCAGCCACATTCTATATTCTAATGAATAAGGTACTAGCTCCTTACCTTGATCGGTTCGTAGTTGTGTACCTTGATGACATTGTGATCTATAGTAAGACATTGGAGGAACATGTGGATCACTTGAGGCAAGTGTTCCAAACTTTGAAGGAGAATGAGTTCTATGTCAAAAAGGAAAAGTGCTTATTTGCCCAAGAGGAGATGACATTCTTGGGTCATATCATTGGCAAGGGCAAGCTTCGTATGGACAAGTCCAAGGTACAAGCCATCCAAGAATGGGAACCATTGACCAAAGTCACCGAGTTAAGATCTTTCCTTGGCTTGGTGAACTATTATAGAAGGTTCATCAAAGGCTACTCTTCCATAGCCGCTCCATTGACGAACTTGCTCAAGAAGAGACGAAGTTGGGATTGGAGTTCAAAATGCCAACAAGCTTTTGAAGGATTGAAGAAGGCAATTGTGGAAGAACCGGTGTTGGCACTTCCCAACCATTCTATGTCTTTTGAGGTACATACAGATGCTTCCGACTTTGCTATTAGTGGAGTATTGATGCAAGAAGGACATCCTATTGCCTTTGAAAGTAGGAAGCTCAATGATACTGAGAGGTGGTACACAGCGCAAGAGAATGAAATGACTACGGTTGTGCATTGCTTGCGAACATGGCGACATTACTTGCTTGAGAGCAAATTTGTGGTCAAGACCGACAATGTTGCCACTGGATACTTTCAGATACAGAAGAAGCTCACACCAAAACAAGCTAGGTGACAAGATTTCTTGGCAGAATTCGATTACACTTTGGAGTACAAGCTTGGCAAGGCTAATCTTGTTGCCGATGCTTTGAGTAGAAAATGAGAACTTGCTGACATGAGTCAACCTCAAAGCAACTTGAAGGGCCGCATAAAGGAAGGATTGACACATGATTCCATGGCTCAAACCATCATAGCTCTTGTAAAAAACGGGAAGACAAGACGGTTTTGGGTGGATGACGACTTGATATACTCTAAGGGAAGGAAAATCTATGTTCCACCTCATGACAACCTAAGGAAGGAAGTCTTGAAAGAATGCCATGATAGCAAGTGGGCGGGACATCCAGATATACATCGGACATCCATTATTATCTAGGAGAATGAGGCTCGTGAGCATTGGATGATGGGAAAGGAAGAGTGGAGGAGTGTTTAATACAAACACTCACCAAAGAGATCTTAAGCAAGAATGGAAGGAAAAACAAACTTCACTTTGCTTCTTATCCTGATTGTGGTTTTAGAGACTAGAGAGGAACCCGTTCTTGATCTTGAAAGACAAGAGAGTAAAGTTGTGTCTCTGTGTTTCCATGCAGATGATGCACTTCGCTGACACTCTCTCTGAACAATTCGTAATCTATGTGCACAACCCTCTTTCCATTCAAATTTCAGCTTGTACCAAGATGGCATGGTTCCAGTCCGGGACCAACCGGTTTTGCCCAAAAACATTTCTCTATCTCAAATCGTTCCATCCCATTTCATTGAACTGGGACTGGGATCAAAATGAGCCCATTCCTTTTAGGTCATGGTTCCAAACATTCCTCATTAAGTCTACATGTTATAAGAAAAGAATGTACAAGAATATTCTTGCATAGATGACTTCCCAATGTGCTAGAGTTGAGACAAGAATAGTTTTTGTGCTAGAGTTGAGACAAGAATAGTTTTTTCTTTCATCACACGTTGCATGCTGACTGGACTGGAGAATCACCTTACGGTTTACGGACCATAACCTAAATACTATGACTTGTGATTATCTTATCATCATCGGAGCAACCACTAAAATTCCTTTTTTCTTTTGGTTGTTTTTGGCCGGGCTTCGTTTGATGGTTTAAATAGTGCGTTTAACAATAATAGACAAGAAACATACAAGCAAACCAGTCAAAATGCAAAGCCATATTTTGACAGGCCCTTGGATGACCTTACTATCTACAATGTTAAAATTTGCATGTCCACTAGATTAACAGAATCTCACTATACACGAAGTAAATGGACACATTTAATGAAATAAAACATTACACTTCACTAACAAATATTCCTGATTGGTAGATGCACCTTTTTAGAATCAGAGTCTAAAAGAATCGAAGTTTAAGTTGAACATAAGAAAACGTAAACATCATGAACCTATTGAAGCCAGGACATGCGCTTTGAATAGGAAACAGACGAAAGTTTTACATGCCGTGGCAGACGAGAAAGGTAAACTGAATACAAACCCAGATCATACAATCTTCCCTTAAGATGATGAACAGCAGTTAGCCTTCTGTGCAACAGGCTGCCCACGAATTTGAACTGTTGGAGGCCTTGCGTTATTCATGGCTGGTTGACTAGCCATCCTGCGATAAATCAATAGGAAAATGAGAATAGAAGTCCATGATTGAAAAAAAGTTTACTACTGTTCGAAAATCAACTAACAACGCAGCATTCGATTCCCCCTAGATGCATCTACTTTAAGATATGCACAATGATCCTGAAAAAAGTCGTAATCTTCTGAGGATCGAGTATTAGATTCAAATGCAACACCAATCAGGAACTCTGATGATTGGTGGAGCCACTGCCTCATCAAAATCGGTTCCAGCTTTTATATGATCTTATATTTCTAGTACAACAAAACAGAATCAGTACCTGTTCTTGATCTCAGCAGCCATAGCCATGAAAGCTTGTTCCACATTTGTTGCATTTTTGGCACTTGTTTCCATGAATGGGATCCCAATTTCATCAGCAAAAGCCTTGACAAGGAGATAATGGATTCTAAATTAGTATATGCAAGGCTATCAACCTACCAACACACTAAGATTGATCGCCTTGAATTTGTGTAAACTTATACATTGAAAAAAAAAGAAAGAAGAAGCTAGTACCCAAGCTACCTTGTGTTGATCCACATCCCCTTGGTCAACAGATGTTGATAAATACAAAGTTCAACTGTGCCATCTACCAACCAAGGATATCAAGGCCCCCTATGCATGATACGACAAAAAAGAGAGTAGGTAAAAGCACTAGAATTACCTTAGCTGTCTCGTATGAGACAACTTTGTTTGCTGTCAGGTCAGACTTGTTTCCAACCAGGAGCTTATTAACATTCTCACTTGCATAGCGATCAATTTCATTCAACCATTGCTTCACATTGTTGAAGCTCTCCTGGTCAGTAACATCATAAACAACCTGCCAAAACACCACCAACAATTTATATTTTTGTAACACTATTGAAAGAAAATTAACAGATAAAATGGTGTGTTTCTTACTATAATGCCGTGGGCACCACGGTAATAGCTGCTAGTGATTGTCCTGAAACGTTCTTGCCCTGCAGTATCCCACTGCAAAAGTGGTGCTTGAAATGTCAGTCAATGAACCATTCACAAACATATCCAAATGCATGCAACAAAACCAAACTCTAAAACCCTGGGAAACCAAAATTGGTTTCAGAGCATTTTATTTATTTATTTATTTACTTATTATCTTAGCACAGGCTAAGTAATTTATAACTTAATGTCATTACATTAAAGAGTTAAGGTTTCGTCAGTTAAGTAAAACAGAAGCCTTTCTAAGGGGAAAACCCCAAAGAACAGAAAGAAAGATGCCAGCTGAAGTTACCTAGTTGGTAATTTGCACAACCATCTCCATCATGCGAGTTCACATAATTAGCGGAAAAAAATAAAAGTAAATAAATAAATAAGGTGTTAGGCCCGTGACATCCAACCATAAAAATCATATACAGCTCATATACAGCTTTGTTGGTGATGGCTCTGAATTTTGGGAATGGGCTGATGATGATGAAATAAATAAATGAAAATAATAAGATCATATACAGCTTTGTTGGTGATGGCTCTGAATTTTGGACTGGTTGCAGGATGAAGGGGATCCCATTGTTTGGAGACACCTCATGAGAGGGATCAGATTAGGGAGGAGAAGGTAGGGATATGGGATCTGGTAGTGATGGCTATAGCTTTTGGGTTGGTTCTTAGTTTTATACTATTTATGTAATCTGCTTTCTAGTCTTTTACTCAATCTCTCTCTTTCGACATCATTAATTACTTGGTATCCTTGATAATGCTTTGGCTCCTTTCTCCTTATCTCCAAAATAAATAAATATAAATAAATAAAATTAAAATTAACATCAATGACCAGACTCCCTAATAAGTTTTGTTCATGACTTGACACTTGACAGATATTGAATTGTCAATGGCTATTTACTCTAGGAAGATGTTTTGGCAGTTAATTTGGAAATGAAATCCATGAGTGTATCATTTAATTGGGATAGCCTTTTTAGGTTGTAATAGTTCTGTTTATTTATTTTCTTGCCTTGTGACCCTCTCAGTTGCAATGGTCTTTCATGATTACTATATCTGTTTGTTTAGCAGATGTTAAAATATTTCATGGTAGAGGCAAACACAGCCATAATCACTGACAACAGAAAACAAAATTACGACTTACAATTTGAAGTTTAATGGTCTTTCCATCCTGCTCCACTGTTCGTATTTTCTGCAAATCGAAACAAGAAAACATTAGACTCTACAAAATGTTGATCAAAAGTTGCATTCACTGGGATCAGTACTCACAAAATCCACTCCAATGGTACTGATGTAACTCTCCAAATACGAGTCATCCTGGATCATAAAGACAACAAGTATCACAGCATATCAGAATTCATAATTGTGCACTATACATTGCGGACTATAAAGAAGACAAATTCCAATTCACGACATAAACCACAATGTTTTGCACATATACGTCTACGTGCATAGAATAAGAGACCATACACACAATTAGCAAAAACACTTGAATAAATAATTTAAACACACACTTGTGCAAACACTTAAAATTGAATCATACATATCGATAATGCATGGATAAGAGTGTGGAGAATGAGACTATAAGAAAGGAGATTGAAAAGAAAAAGAAAATGACAGAATCAATTGGAAGTTGGAACTTTGAAGGATCAAAGTTCAAATCCATCAGTTAAGATTAAAAAAAAAATGCAAAAACCTTCTAGTAGGGTTGCTAGGGTGGTCAACTTCATCAACCAACCTGCTATTGCTATAGAACATAATTTTTTACCCTTTAGCTTAATGTTAAAGGCTTTTGACGTGTACAAAAAAACATAGCACGCGCCTTGCATGTGCTGAATTTTGAGTGATAGGTGGTCACTTAGTGCACTCCTAGATGATAAAATTTTGAGGAAGGTGTGCCTAGTCGTTGCCTTGACTACATAGAGAAAGTATATGCCTATCATCAGCTGTTAACAGAAGAAATTGGGCCCAAGAGTTATTTTCTCCTCCACTTTGACGTCACACTAGCCAAAGATACAAATGATGTGAACCGATCGCAGAAGCGAGAATCAATATAACACCAAGAAATAAACAAACTCCAAACAGAACATAAGCTAGACAAGCTTAAATGCAATTAACTGGTATCAAAAACTACATTCGTTTTTACAAAAGGGGGGGGTAAAGTTTAGAAGTGAGTATGTCAAGGCCTCCCTTGTTAGTGAAATTCGGAGTGTAGTCCAAGTCTCATGTTCGATGGTGGCTAGACATCAAGTCTTAGGTGGGTCAGTTTAATCGACCTCATATTGTGGTTGCATCTTCTATTTCCAACAGTTCTCCACCAAGGTGGACATTCCACAAATACAAGCCCATCATTGGTGAGTGCACAGGTACCTCCTCAAAATACAAGCTTTGGACATGTTTCACCCTTACACACCCCAAAGAGTTAGTGTCTCAAACAGCCCGAATTCACATAAAATATGTTGATCTGAATTGAACATAAAGGATATTGACCAAGTCAAGCAATGCCGAAAGTTTAGAAACTATCTTTGTCAACATATTTGCAAGCATCTCATTAGTATCAACCTTATTTTGGGTTCTCCTTATATCAACTTCTAGACATCTACAACATTCTCTCTTACAAAGGTAAAGCGGATATCATTGTAAAATTTTGTGCATTAACTTGATTCTTCGCCAAGGAAATGATACTCGTACTATAATGAAACACAAAGACATCTAGTTGGACTTGTATCATACCAAAGTAAATTTAAGTTTCTCCATTGACGTGTGTACTACTATCACAAACCACGTTACTTGTTTTATGCTATGTTTTCTTGCTTCAAAAACTTTATTTGCATAACTTTTTTTTTCCATTTCTTTGAATTGTGGTGCTTGTTATTGCTCCAACTATCAATTGTGTTCAATACGGTTACACTTTTTGCAAGGTCCAATAGTACTCTATGTAGTTCCAGGCGCTAGGCGAGGGAAGGGACCTGTCTTGGGTACCTAGCTTGCATAGGTGTCGCCTAACACCCAGGCCAAAAGGCTACAAGTCAATGTTTAAAAAAAATATAGTTCAAGGCTCTCGCCTAGATAAGTGCATTTGGACTACATTTTTTTTAACATTTAGACAGCGCCTAGGCTAGGCAAGGCGGTGAGGTCTAGTATAGCCTGCCTAGTGGGCCTAGGCATCACCAAATACTACATAGATGGTACTAAGGTATGGGAACCTGGTCTAAGAGATATCTTAATGCCAAAGAAAACCCCTTAACTGCAGCTAAACCTTACAAAACATCAGGTAAAAGTGGTTGCGTAACTATATCAAACACTACTAGGTTCTAGGATAGAAATTTCACAAGACATTCATAAAAATGTTTCATGTTGTTCACAAAGAGCAAGAAAAAGGTGTGAATACAAATTATTTCCGCTCGATATTTTCAAAATCAGAACCCTTTCCCATCAGTTGATCATCAATATAAATCCCATAATCATTAGTAGATCAATTATCAGTATACCAATGACCACCAAGGTTCTTTATAATGGCTCTTATTATGTGTGCCATTATACTCAAAATACCTCACAGCCACAAGATATTGTACAAATCAAGCATGAGACATTTTCATGGTAGAAACATTTTATGGTAGACGTGTTTAATATGTCGATTGCCGATTGCACACACACCTTAAATATAAAATCTTAAAAACCACTCACGGCAGAGAAAGAAATAAATAACAAAGAATGAGACTTTTGAATCTTACAGCAAATCTAAGAAGCAGACATGATTTTCCAACACCAGAATCCCCGATGAGCAAAAAGCTTGAAAAGGTAATCGCTGCACACAAAGCCACAGTAAAAATGCACTTTTCTGTAAGTGAACATCCAAGAGAAAGATGATAGACAGGATACAAATTGAAAATTTATCGGGGAAAAAAATTCTCTCATTTAACAACTAATTTACTGGAAACTCAAGCATGCTTCTGTCACCCTAGGTTATAGAACTACGAAAACTGAACAATACCAAATAGATCAAGCACACATGCTTCAGTCCCTCAACAACGAGAATAACCATACAACTTACATTTCTACTTAACAATGAGAGCAGAAACCAACAAATTAATCACCACTTTTCTTCAGTATCGTTTCTTCTAAAAATAAATCTGGAAAGTGCATTAACATTTCCTTTATTTATTCGAGATTCAAAAGTTATATCTATCCCTAAAGTTTTTCTTTTCTATACATTAATATAATTTTTCATCTAGATAAGGTTGATAACTTTTGTCTAGGTAAACTCGAGTGAAGTGTTCTATAGATCCAGTTATCAATATTAGATTGTTTTTGGTAATCCATATGCTCTTTCATGTGTTCTATAGATCCATATGCTCTTTCATGTGTCTTGGACTTGATAATATACCTTGAGCACACATGCGTGCTCAGTTTATAAAGGGTGTGTTTGATTTTTTTTTTTTCCATGAAAAACCATGAAATAGTTGAGATGAGAGAACAAGTGAGAAAAGTTTGCATCCAATGATGATGAAGATAGCCATGTTTCTTTAGTTTTTTAAGGAAAATTTTCCATAGGCCTCCCTGGATGTTTGATGATTTCCCAAAATAGAATCATGAAATATAATGTTTGATGATTTCCCAAAATAGAATCATGAAATATATACACGTCAGATCTATTCGACTAATTAAGATTTATATATACATATCAATCAAAAGCACTGTTATACTAAAATATAAAAGTTCATAGCAGTAAGAGGCAAGGAATTTGATTTCGCAAAATTTTGAATTTTCCGAAATTTTGAGAAATATTTCATTTTTTAGATCTTAAAATTTAAATTACCAAAATAAAAAATACATTATTTAGATGAGTTATTTTGAAATATTTCGTTTTTTTGTAAATTTTGGCATTTTCTTGTAAAACCTAAAAAATTATGAAGCAAATTACATATATTTCGGCCGGAATTTATCGTTATTTTTTATAAATTTCATTGTAAAACCCAAAAAATTATGAAGAAAATTACATTTATAGGGATGCTTGTGTACTTAAGCTTCATTTAATATATTTACTGTATTAATTAGGTTAAGCGAAATTTCATCAAATTTTTCATTTTTTGAAATTACTAAAAGAAAATTACATTTTTTTTGTACATTTCAAGATTTTTTTCATAAATTTTGTGGTTTTTACGTAAATTTCGTTTTTTGTAATAATACAAAATGTAGCTACCAAAAATTAATTTTTTTTGAAAAATTTTGGGGTTTTTTCTAGTTTTCATTTTTTTTTTCTAATTATTTATTGATTTTGAAACTATCCTTTGATTTTCTAATTATCATTTCTTCTAAATATATATAAACTTTTTAAACCACCCATAATTTTCTAATTATATATTGAATCTTGATTTCATGTTTATTTCATCTCGTGGTATTTAGGTCTATGCAATTAAATCAGAAAGCGGTTGCAATGCGGTCTATTACCGAATTACGATTGAGCGAGATTAATCAGATTTAATAGTCGATTTTTTCAAAGCACATATTTTTAAAATTTAATCATAATCATAGATTACAAAATAAATAATTAACTAAAATGGTGTAAATTTGTAATTATATAACTTTACTAATTAATCATATATATTACTTTACAAATTAATGAAATGAATTTAATTTTGCAAGTTACAACACTTATAAACAACCTAACTTTTCAACATAGCGATAAATCGACGAGTCGATTGGGACGATTAATCGGTGACTCACCGATTTTTTGCCGATTAATTAGTGACCGCTAAATCTCAACCGATTTCAACCAATTTGGTTCGGTTAAACCCCATATTGCGATTAATTGCCGATTGATCGGTGAATTTCGCCACATTAATAACTTAGGTGTAGGTTTCATTTAATGTGTTTAATAGATGTATTTACTTGCATTTTTTTTCACATATTTCACATACCTCTCAAAATTCATTATATATATTTCATGTATCGTTGAAATTTTTACATTTTTCTTTACACACTAAAATATTTCTTAAAATAAGAAACCGAAATTAAGAAATCACGATCCTTGCTTGTATCTTACTTTTCTGCTTATTCATATATGTTCGACATATTCTCGAAATTTTTACGTGCAACCAAATATTTCCCAGAATATTTCTTAAAATCAGAAGACCCATTCAAAAGACGAATCACAATCCTTGGTACTCGAATTCAAGCCGAACCAGCAAACGAACACTATAATTACTTCAATTTTTTAATAAGTTTTCATGGCAACCGAATTGATGAACAATTTCGATAGTTACGGATCTGGTAGGAAAACACCGAGATCTGTATTCATAAGAATCAGATCACACCATAAAATCACCAACAAGTCCCAAATTCTAAATTAATCAAACAAACAGATCTACAATTCATTTCGAATTATAACATAATAGTCTAAGATCTGTAAAGGTTGACTGAAAACCTAGCAAATTGAACAACAAAACCTAACGCGCTTTACGATCAATCGAACAAGAAGGATTGAAAGACTTACTACTCCGGATTCATGACTCTCTATATCGATTAGATCGATCGAGTGAACAGCAGCGAAGCTGAAAGGTTGAAGACAAAGCCGGACAGAAGACCTCTCTCTCTGGTTTCTCCGACAGAAATTCTAACACGAAATCGAAGAAGAAGATCCAAAAGAAAGAGAGACTTATCTTTCTTTCTGTGTTTCTTCGGAGAAGAATTTCAATACGTAACACGAAATCGAAATCGAAATCGAAATCGCAAAGACCGAGACGCAGAGAGAGAGAGAGAGAGGGATTAGTAAAAACCAAAAAATGTGGGAAATGAAATATAAATAGAGAGAGAGAGACGTGGACTTATTAACAGGCAGCGGCACTATTACCTTTTTGCCATTTGAGCGTGCAAATTATTCTTCCCTAATTATAGGGGACGAGGGAAAGCGCGAGAAAGAGTTCTTTTTTCTCTGCGCTTTTCCTCGTCTCGAGGGATGGGTGGTTATTTTCATTCCTCACTCTCGTTCACTTGCAGTTTAGAAAGATGTATGTTTAGATAGCCATCATTTATGCTTACTTGTTTGGCTAATGTCCATTGCGCTAGCGCAATTCATACTTTTCATTTTCGTAATCAAAGTTTGCTTATATATATATATATATATAGCTTACATAAAATTTGATGTGAAACGTCTTAAATACACCAAATTTGCATGTAAAATATTAAAAAGAAAAGCGATGAGGGATCCTAGTTAAGTAATTAATTTTCCGCTCCTTGACAACTTGGGTATTTAAGAAGTATTGGTTGTTTGAGGTTGGGTATTTTCTGCTCCAGGAACTGAAACGATAAGATTGTGCTAAGAGTGGCTTTGAGGTTATCAGATCTCCCATATACATTTTTCACCCTTGGCAAACTTTGTTCATTGACTGAAAACTTTCTTCTCCTTTTAATCTAATTCCGCGGCTCACAGCTAAAATTTGTATGCTCCAACAATGGGCCAAGTTTCAGTTAGGTATGACAATGTTATTGTGAACAGCACACACCAGTGGATTACCGCATTGCAAAAATGCTGCAAATAGATTTACACAGACTGTTAATGGAAATACACGAGCCCATCTTTCTGTTTCATATGACCTAAGTGCGTCATTGATAGAAGTAGGTCCTGCATCAAGTATGCTAGCAAGTTTCTTTGCTAACACAATGGCATCCTCCAATGCACAGCAGGCACCTTGCTCAAGATTAGGCATCATGGGATGCCATCCAGACAACTGAAGGGCTCAAGGTTGGCCATAACCATCGACTAATAATTGTGTCATCCGGAGTTTTGTTTATGAAATCTACTAGTTCCAAGGCCAACTTTTGGCCAGTTCTCGAGCTTCCTTCTTTAGTAGTGATGGATTAGTAATCTTGGGACCTGCAACTGGATCATCATTCAATTGGTTAGCTAGCAAATTTTATATAACCATCACTATTTAAGGACTTCTACACAGAAAGCGCCAAAGGGTAGCTTTGCTCAAACATGAACAAATCAGATTTTTGGGATTCGATGATGGGCAAAGCAAATAGACACTCATCTCCACCATAGACTGTCCCTATACTTGGAGGAGTAAGGTTGTGAATGGATGCTTTAGCCAACTAATTTTCAAGAATATATCCTTAATATGAGTTTCAGTAGGCAAACCTGGAGATGGTTTGTTGAAGCGGATAAATCAATAAACCTTTGAGATAGAAATGGAAACATATCCAGCATGTAATCCCCTTCCATAAACACAGCTCACCTTATTGACCATTTGGATAGGATCCAAGTTCACAAACAGCACAATGCCTACCTGACATGCATACTGAGGCTCCGAAGATCCCATCCACTTTGCTATAGGCAATCTGATTTCGTCACATCCAATTACAATCTTTCACAAGTTTGTCTAGTCAAGAAACAAGAATAAGAATGACAGCTTCCACTCAGTATGAGCCACCTCTTTAGCCAAGCTGGCTGGTTCTCCAAAGTAAGCTAATTGGAAAACTCTCCAATGACTTTTACTTCATTCTATGATCATCTTCTACCCTTTCCCACCTCTACAACTAAATGAAAATAAATAAATCTGAGTCAGTTCCTCTTTGCATTGAGAATGGTTACAAAGGAAAAGTTAGTCGTCATTGCCTGTTTACCTCATCCAAAATTTTTTATCCAAGCTTGAGTATAAGCTCTTTTGAGAGGGGGACAATGATAAGAACCATGACCCGAGATGCATATCAGATTTGAGAGTATTTCTAAAATATGTTTTAGCCTATTTAGTTATTTTCTGATTAGCAACTAGGACTAGGTTTTTCGGACTAGCATTTCCCTTTGCAAGTTATTTGGTTTTATATATAGGAGGTTAGGCCACTGTAATATTTAATTTTAAGGTTGAACGAAAATGTAGATGTTTATTCTCTGTGTTTTAGGGTTTGTTTTCGAATACTTAGTCATGAGTTTTGTGATTATCACTTCGATATAGCTAGCTTAACATGAATAGATCATAGGAAACTTTGATTGAACAAAGAACTGATCAAGTTGAAAAACTCAGTGATGGGGTTGTATTGTTAAACATAATAAGAGTACTTATGAGGAGAATAATGTTTCTGAGAAACCAAAAGATCATGATGAAAATTTTGAAGGAGATATGGATGTTCAATCGGGATACTATAGTGTCGGCTTTAAAATGCGCAATACTTTGTAGATCCAACTTCGTACATATATAGTACATCACCCTCCCACACACAGGTGATGTGGGACTATGGTTTCCCCTTGTAGTTTGCCAACCCTCTTGGGATCCATGGGCTCTTGAGCTTCTTCCGCACCCTCCCCTTAGGTCCGCCCACACAAAGGTATCACACTTTTTCTCATACCCACCCACCATAAGTTTGTGTAATGTGGTATATAAGGTTTTTCAAATAATATTGGGTTAGCTCTAGAAGTGATGTGTAATTTAAAATTTTGGAAATTTTATTAGGGAATGTTGTCGATGTGGTTAAGGAATGTGTAATGAGTTCTCACTTTTTTTTACTGATGAAAAATCCTCATTGCAAGCTCGTTTAAGAGTTATTAACAATTATTGTGAGTGTTCAATTCAGAATATAAATATTAACAAAGTTCATTTGTGATGGCAAAGAAAACTCCAAAAACTCATTCTAATTTTATGGCAAGGATGATAAAATTTCAAGACCAGATAGTGAGGATGGAGGTGAATTGATTGAGATGAAGAAGGTGAGATTAGGAAATGAAGAAGAGCAAGGGCTGAGTAAGCTGAGATGGAATTTTCATCCTTCAACTCCTCCCAACTCTAGATTTATGATACCATCTGCCACAAGCCTACCAGTTGAGCTATACCCTATTAGCACATAGATGAAGGTTAAGTTTCACCGCTATTACAGTTTGTTAATAGCACTCACCCACCAATTAAACACTGCCACTGTTAGTATTACCACCACTTCCTGTGTATCATGGTTCCTGAAGTACATACTGAATCAGATAGTGCATCCCACTCTTTAAGAATGGACCTCAAACAAGGCTCCTGGCACTGATGTTTGATATTCCACCACCACTTCCAGAAAGATAGTACAAACTAATTGGAAGATGTTCCAATTATCGTGCGTTATCTATGTAATTCAGTATTTCAGATCACTCGCAGTAGCTGGAAAAAAATGAATATTACTATTATTTATATTATTTGGGTGTGAAATGGTTGAGTTCTCTCATCCAATTGTTTAGGATTTTTCTCAATGGTTATGCAAGTCACGGTGGATGGCTCAACCTCAGTGTATAGTTCTTAGGTGACAATTCTCCTATGGTGATGTTCATAGATAACAAGTTGGTGCTCTATAGTCCGTACCTTATGGTATCCTAAGAGTTTATCAGCTTTTTTACCAAAGAATATAGGTGTTCAGTCCTTCTGTTGGCTATTCTGGGTATGTTATTTATACTACAAGGGTGGTGTTTGTGGTTGACAAAATTGACGATATTATTATGCAGTGGCCCATTCACTTTTCCTTTAACCATTCCCTCTTCATTGAAGGAACTTCATGGATTTTGAGGCTTGACTGGATATTACCAGAAGTTTGCCAAAGATGATGGTAAAATTAGCTATATTATTACATTCACTCAATGAAAGATGGAAACCTTATTCTCAAGGTGAGATGAAAAGGTTGAAGGCTAAATAACTCTCCAAATTTTTAGGACACCAAAGGAAATTGTTTTTTAAAGGATATGATGAGTGTGACCAATGGAGTGAATGGATCTCCCAAGAGATGTGTGAGATAACTTGGGAGAAAGTCATGATGCCTATTTAGGCACAAGTCTGCCCCAAAAGAGGTGTAGTCAACTATGCTTTGAAGCTCCAATGGGTACAATTAGAGCGACTTTTTATTTATTTATAACGATCTTTATGCTCAACGGGTGAATTCCAAAGGGTGTTGTCAACTATAGCATGCTTGGATCTCTTATTTCAAAATAAAGAGATTTGTTAGTCACATGAGTAATGTACTCGTCATATTGTCACATGGACTTGTTTATTAAGCACATCGACCTCTTAATTGTCTTAGGTGGCCTTTTTTTTAAGTATTTAGATAGAAGTTAGAAGTTTTGAACGAGTTTTTCAATGAACTGTTTGTTGTGCTTCTGATTCGGCTACTAATTAGAAGTTGTAAAATTAAAAGGTGTTTGTTTTTAGATGTTGTATGAAAACTGTTTAACAATTTTGCCCCATTTAGGAGACACATACAAGAATGAAGAGATGGTGGGTTGAAAACCCGACATTATACAGTGGTGATTAATTTGTCAAAACTTTTAAATTACATGCTACATAATGAAAACTTGAAAATATACATGAGAGAAAGAGTTGGAGAGATGAAGAAAAACTTGAAAAATACAGAGAAAAAAAATAAAGATGAAAGAGAGATACGAGATAAGTTTCTTACCATTGAAGAGTCATTGTGAAGGTATGTAAAACGACAATGCCTAGTAAAGAGAATGAAAGTGTGTCATCAAAATTTAGCCCTACTTGTTTTTAAGAAGATGGGGGCAACAATTATCATCACACAATTACTTTAAGGTTTATTGAAATAATTTTTGAGTCAACATTCAGTGCTAAGTGATCAATACCTCTTTATTACTTCCTCCAATCAAAAGTTAAACTACATATCAGAATTAAAAACAAGTCTCACTTCTTATTAAAATTTCTGACTCTATTCAGAATTAAAAACAAACACTCTCTTAATCTCCAAATTCAAATTCTAAATCTAAATTTCAAGTCTTAAACCCTTTCTAGAGAATTCTTCTTTCACTTGGCTTGACTCTGACTTGTTTCACTTCTCCTTGTACGCTTTGATTTGGTCTTCATGCAAACTAGGGTTTTATTAATAGAAAATAAACCCATGCAAAAGGATGCTATCTGCCCAATCTAAAGTAAGCTATATATATATCAGTTTTTGTCTAATCCACACGCTTCTTTCAATTATTGAATAACAAAGATTTTCTTTATATGCTATGACAATGTTGATTCATTTGCTCCAATGCATCTGAAACGAGCAGATTGTGTTATGACTAGCTTTGAGGCTATTTCAATGGCTCGCAGCTAAATTTCGCATGCTTAAACATGGGACCAAGCTTTACTAACTTAGGAAAGATGAGATTATTGCGAACAGCACACACCAGCGGATTACCCCATTGTGAAAATGCTCCAACGAGATTTGCACGGACTGTCATTGAAAATACACGAGCCCATCTTTCCGTCTCGTATGATCTAAGTGCATCATTTATAGAAGTAGGTCCTGCATCAAGTACACCAGAGAGTTTCTTTGCCAACACAACAGCATCCTCCAATGCACAGCAAGCACCTTGCCCAAGATTAGGTGTCATGGGATGCCATGCATCACCTGCCAACACCACCCCTCCAGAAAAAACCGAAGGCTCACAATTGGCCAT